>APFE031743566.1:0-62387 GCA_000404065.3 Pinus taeda
CTATCCGAGAACTACCCCTTTGGGAAGGGAAACATCGGTCCATGGACCCATGTTGCCCCCAGATTTCCCAAAAAACGTCGTTTAGGGCCTCAAAACGGCTCCGGAAGTTCAGGACCCGAAAAACTGCTAAAAATAGTAACTGTGCTACAATTTAGGAAACTGAAAAAGCTGAAAGAGACAATTGTGGGGGTCCAAATGGGATAGGTGGGTGGCCACCAACATCCACCTGGATCAGCCGCTCTCATGCTTCACCATTTAATTGACCACAATGCTTCATAATTCCAGCCGTAGAGGAGCTCATAACCAAATGTGGTGGGAGGTCAAGGAAATGAAGTGAGTGCCGTGGAATCAAGGTACTATTTGCATGCGGGAGAGGAGGCCTGACCTCATATGCATGCAATTATGCCTTGCTAAATGACACACCGATCGAATTGACAAGCTCACGCCTTTTGCTCATTTTTCCAAGCGGTGATATAAACTTGGAGATTGGGATGACTATCATTAGGAATTTATTAGGGGAAGGGAATAATTAGGAGGGGGGAGGTGTCATGGGATGCCTTGCCACCTACGGACCCCATTGATTTCCATTTTTCCAACTTGAAGGTTACTAGCATAGTTTTCTTGGAGATCCACCTATGTATTATGCTGTTAGAGTACATGGAAAAAGGAAATTTGTTGATAGCCAGACATAGTCCTAGTCACTCATTGAAGAATTATATTTAAATGATTTTCTTTTGGCAGAGAGTTTTAATAGAGATGTTGGAACGATACAAGAGAATCTCCTATAATCATTAGGTTAGGAAGATGCAAATATTTACTTGTAATTACTCCTAGAAGAAGTCGATATAACTTGGCCTAGTTATTAGTCATGCAATCCAATCCCTACAAAAATCTCAATTCTATGATTCCATCGAGACTAAGGATGATCCTTGTCCATCCTGTCACACTTGACCTACCACCCCTAATTTAACTATTTAAGTTAACCTTAAATATTAATAGCTGAGATAATGAAATACCAGATTATGATTTGATCTCCATTAAGACCAATATGGCCTATCAAACCTTAAGAAGGTTAGATATTATTGGGAAATTCTTTAGCATTTCATTTCTATACTAAAAAAGCATTAAGAGGAGCATTCCAATTTTACCATACTTTTGTTGACTTCAAATTTCAACAAGGTTGGCGTGTGACAAATATTTTTAAAATTACATCAAATATGAGTATAAAATGGACAATCTACAAGAAAGTGTTTTTCATTTTCAACCTTCCTACTATCACAAAGGTGACAAACTCTTCCATCTCATGGTGTTTTGTGAATTGAAGAATGCCTAGTTTCCCTATGAAACTAATGAACTTTTTTTTTTTTTTTTTTTTTTAACATTAGTCCAATACAGAGAAATAATTTTAGATTTCAAAAATTAGGGTTGATCAAATCTATAATATCTTAGTTTCCTTTTCCTTCTACCTCTTTATACCCCATATTTTTTCCTTAAATTTAAGATAGTACTTTTTTAATATAACATATATATGCACATAAAATTATATATTTATTTGTGTTTTTATTTTAAAAAAAATTTTCAAATATTTTCTTTAAATAAAAATAATTAATTTATATAATTAGTTTACTAATGACATAATATTTTTAAAAGATAATATCCTTTACTAAATAGTTATTTATATATTTTTTACTGTGACTTATGATTTTAAAAAGTAAATATTATTATTTTTTAAGTAATAACCAATCTCCATAGACTAGATATTTCAGACTCGTCGAAATATTATGGCACACGAAGGCCATTGTTGCATAAGTAATATACTTGGAGCACTTGGAGCACTTAGAACTTGCTAAGATGAGGAAGCAACTCTCATTATTTGAGGGCAAATTTGAAGCTTTTGTCATTGTTAGCTTCAGGCTCACCATAACAGTGAAGGGTCAAACAGATAACAAGGAGTGTGTTGATGATAGAGATCTCTCATTAAATTTAATTATTAATATTCAAAGTTTTTTAAAATAATTTGATTTTGATGTATTTTCATTTTAATTTAAAAAAAATAAAAAAAAAATTAAAAAAAAAAAAATAAAAAATTATTAAATTGTAAAATTTTAATATGAAACCCCATTTAAAACGATACCATAACTTTTGTATCAATATGGTTGCAGTACATTGACCATATTACTCAAATTTGTGATTACTCACATTTGTGATTCGGTGTGGAAGTTTCATTTCCTCTCCGGGGTTGTATATGGAATATTTACTATCAATATTATTTGTTTAATATTTTCCGTAATTTTTATTTTGGGAAATATGGGGTAAATAATAATTGTAGTAAATATTTTCTATTAGATTGATCAATGTTGCTTAAAATATTTAATTTTGAAAAATAGTTATTTATTTTTCAATTTTATTAAAAAAAATAATTTTCATTCATTTGATTGGACAATAATTCGAAGGTCTTACTACAACCATTCCACACTACAATGCTATGTGGATAACTGTCTCACATGTTTTATGCCATAATTTATGGGTATAGTTGCAATATTTGTGCATGATTTTTAGATATTTGTGTAGTGATTTATTATTCTTAAGCTTTGTAGAAAAAACACCCAAAATTAAAATCCTTGTAAATAGTTCATACTTAGGTAAATAACATATTTACCATTAGATACTTCCCACCATAATTTAAGCAAGTCTTTGCATAAAAATTTGATAGGAATAAGATGTGAATAAATATACTTACCCAAATTACTTCTCACCATGATTTATGTTTTCCTTTGACACTTATGTAGGGGTAAAACTGTAAATGTGTATACTTTATCCACTTCACATCTCAATTTATTAGTTTTGTGCCAAAGCGAAAGTATAGTTCAATTTGCATATTAACTACTATTAATTTAGCATTAACCAATGTAGATTACAATTTTTTATGCAATTTTTTCTCAAAACATAATTTCTAACTTCAATAATAGGGACTAAGCTACCCCACATCACTAGTTATTTTTTGAATTTAGAAGAATTGGATTTTTTGAATTTAGAAGTATTGGTAGTAATAATTACGTCCATAGTCTTGTCTATTTTAGAATAGGGTTTTTATAATTTAATTTAATTTTCAATAATTACTAGGTGGATGGTAAGGATTTAATCCCCACATAATATGCTACGATATTATTAATAGTTTTTGTTAACTGTAGCACTTGAATTTCATTAATAAAGGAAAAGTACATATGTATCCGTCTCAAATTCACAAAGAATCTGGTAGTCCATACAACAACAAATAAGTAGACTGAGCAGTAAAGCAACTCCACAAAATGTTGAGATACAAAATACTGAGACCCATATGATACACATTCCAGAAGATAACAGAGTACATATTTCAAAAGTGACAAAACTTGCGGATGTGTTCATAAACCAGACACCACAAAGCAATGAACCAACAATACACTAGTAACCACAAGTGCGGTCATAGTCGCAAGAGAAAACTACATAGGAAAAGTTTTGCATAACAACCACAAATCTGAGCCCTGCTTGCTTGAGCACTGTAATTTGAGAGTCGTCAACACGTTCAAATACTCATTCAAGGCACCAAAGAGACTAATACCAATACCCAAATTGTCGCAACATATTTCATAAATGGCATGGCCATGGAAGTGAAAATATGAAACCATGAACAAACATCATAATGAAAATATATAGCATTTCAAACCAACAAACTGTCATGAGAGACTAAAAGCCCATCTTGCATCTGCCAAAGCCATGGTTGAACAAAAAGGACCGGCGTAGAAGATAACATAAATTTATAGAATGATAAATTGATTTTTCCCATGACAATGCAATCCCAAAACACGCACCAGTAACCTTCACACTGAGAATATACACCAAAATAAGGTGAAACTGCCATAATGAAGCCCTACCTGGAGGTGGATTACCAAAATAGAAGAAAAAAGTAGAAGACTAGTGAATGCTAGTCATGGTCAAAAGAAATTATCATCAAATCCTAAGCACTGTTCACCGGTGGGTTAGTGGGATCATTAGGCAGGCCAGTAAGATCCCCTGAAGCTAAATCTGACACTAGAAAACATTCAACCCTAGCCAATTGTGAATCCACATTGTCTAAACAAAACCATTGATTCCTGAGCATAGATTTGATATCTTCAAGTGATAATAACACATTATAATTTTTGACATGCTTGTCCTTAAAAATTAAATGCAGTAGGGTATCCATTTGTTGGTGAAGAGCCAAAGAATCCAGGAAATGGAGCCGTAGTTTCCTGGATCTACTAGGATCAAGGACCCTATACATATCTTTTCCAACAATATCCAAATATAAGTGATACAGATGCTCACTAGACTACTTAGACTCCAACAAGGGGATTTCCTTCCTCACTTCTAAGGGAACCACATCGAGAAAAGTCCCAATTGAATCATAAGTAAAAGGACGAATACACTTATTCCCAACATTATCAAAGCGCCCCTCCTGCTCATTGTTCTTTAGCAAGGATGCATAAGGAAAATGAAAAATGAATAAGCAAGGCAACTATTAAGAGACCCTCTACCAAGAAAGCAAGATGAAGAACAAAGAACCGGTCCTTGAAACTCTGACCTAAATATTGTAAGGTCATCACCCACTTGCCACACTAGAGGACCAAACCCCAACATATTATCAAATTCCCCACAACTCAGAGGCATAATACAATAAAAACCCCAATAAAAAATTAGGTTGAGAGAATTATGTAGACATATGACAAGAGCAAACCCAACACTTAGATCGAGGGAAAGGGTGAAACGAACTGTCAAAACACCTAACAACACTAGCAAGTTGAAATACATATCAAACAAAAAAGAGAAACCGAACACAACTAAATATAAACTCCACTTCACAATGTCGAAGGCCCAGAATAGAGTGATACCAATCCAACCAAAAGAAACAAATTGGAGTATCCATACCCTATTTGACCAAACTATGACCCACATAGAGAGATTAAGCTCTTGTAAACCATGAGAACATCCTTTGACACAATTCAGAACTAGAAAAGAGGAAAAAAGTACCTCCAAACTCGCGACTAGAGACCTAGACTCAAATTGAAGTGGAATTCCAGACTCTACATTCGTCAAACCAGAAACAAAATTCAACAAGCACCGATGAATCCAGAGGAAGGAGGTCGAGGATAACTTCTCACCTCCAATTTCATGCTTCACGTACCTTGGCCACCTCAACACCATAAAAATGCATTTAAAACGAAGAGGTTGGCATTGTGCATACCCAAGTCCATCCATTGGTGACTGCCATGCCTCCCCCAAATTGTGACACCTGTTACCCATTATGCACATTGACCAATGAGACTCCTCCACCTGCATTAACACCCCCATCTTGGAATCAAATGTTGACACTTATCTTCAAAGTAGTTATGTCTTTTTTCTTTCTTTTTAATTAAATGAACATTAAATTTAAAAACCATCATGAACAAGTGTTATATGAAATGAATTATAACTTTTTGGGCATGTTGTTTTGATAAGCCATGATATTGACACATGGTATTGTAACAAAGCCGATTTAAGATTTAGAATCTTCATATTAAATTGAGAGTGAATCTCCATGGTTAAGAACCTTGTTACATGTTTTTTTTGTTTTAATTGTGTGAATGTTTAATTTATATATCAATTATTTTTATAATTAACAATAATAATAATTTAAGTAAAGTTATATTTAGTTAAATGTTAATTTTTGTTAATTATTATTTAAATAAAAAAATATAAATTTTAGCAATGTGAAATGTATCATAAGTAAATATTTTGATAATTATCATAGATTGATGTCTATCGTGTTTCCCATCAGTGTAGTTTAGATGACTAGGGTAGTAATAATATAATTTTAAAATCACAATTAACCGAGACACCAAATTGATGTATAAGATCTATTTATTTGTGTGACAAGCTATCTTCTCTATAGTAATTATACTATACCCTACAAAAATAAAATAAATTAAATACTACATTTGGAACCCATAATAGTTACAAATAATATGTTCACTTCATTAAATGATTAGGTAATAATAAATAATAAATTTGATGTATTTAAAATTTCATGTTTTAATTGAATTATTAAGTAAATTAGTAATATTTATTGTTAATTTGTTTGAAGTATTTAGATGATCTTGAAATTTTAAATTAGTATTTAATTTTATTGGTTATTTATTATTTAATTAAATAATAAATATTTACGTTTTTTTTTTCCAATTTAAGAAAGATTTATGTTGTCTTAGGTAAATCAATTGGGTGGTTGAGTAATGTTAGCTCTGAGAAAAATGAGAATCCAAGTTCAAAACCCCCTGTTGTGACCTGGTTTACAAGAGGAGGACAATGTCGTTAACCCCTTGACACGAAAAGAAAGCTACAATATAATACAAGCTATCCTATATATATATATATATAATATATATATAAAGTATATAATATATAAATTATATATATATATAATATATATATAATATAATATAATCACTATTTATTTTTTTATAAATAATGAATAAAAAGAAAAATTAAATATAAATTTTATTGAAATAGAGATGATGATTATGATGATGATGATGATGAATGTCCACCAAGACCAATGAGGTCTATCTAACCTTAAGAAAGAAATATATTAATTGAGATTTTTAATATTTTATTTCTATAATCGAAGATGAGGGAAAGAAGCATTCCTAGATCACTATAGTTTTTCTAATTGAACAAGTCAAGAAGTTTGGGAGAGTGGAAGATGTTTTGGAAATGAGAATGGATGTAAGAGTTGAAAATTCCAAGAGAAAGTGATTTTCACCTTCAACTCTCTTAGTATCGCATAGTTGATGGATTCTTTCATCCCAGGGTGTTTTGGGGATAAACCAACTTCCAGTTTCACTTCAAAGCTCATGGGAATTAGTTCTTATATTTTCATTGTTCATATTCTTCCTAACACTGTTCAATATGATATAATTATGGTTAGCGAGAGTGGGGTTGTGGGGTTGATCACCTCCTTATAATACCTTCACTTCTGTTTCCCCTCTAGCTCTTTAACATTCCACAACTTGGCCTTAAATTCAAAAGTAATAATAATCTTTAGTCCCCAATATGATCTCCTCCTTTAACCTGCATTAGTCCAGCCAATACTGGGCATCCTTGTACCAACCAGGCTTAAGCTAGAGGTGGAATTTTTGGATAGAATTAGAAGCAATTTTGGGGAACCTATTGGTTTCCATGCTATAAATCTTCTTCTTATACACCAAATAACAAAACATAGTCCTGTTTTTAATGCGTGAAAGGCTAGCTGCTGTCAAAAGGATAGAATAGGGAGTATTACCTTTAATCTTGAGGTTGTATGTAATAAATTGCTTTTGGATCATCTCGATCTTCCTCCATGATTCTCTAGATATACTGCAACCCAAAACTTCGCATCCATACAAAATAACAGGAGTGTCCAGAGTCTCAAAGAAGAAAATTTGTTTTATTCCAAACCCAAATATCAGTAGTCTTGCAATTATTTTCAAGTTGATAAAAGCTTTTTAGCCACCAATAATCATTTTCTCAATATTATAATTCCAATTGAGCCGATGATGAATATCAATACCTAAATATTTTTATGAAGAAACTGTCTCCAAGTAATTATTATCATAGATAAAATTGTCATGGTTAATCCTTTTGGATTTAACTATCACGACTTTAGACTTTGTCAGTGTTAACAGTCATACCCATCACGGCGTAGAAATCATGGAGGATTTAAGCTGTTTTTCAAGACCCTCATGGCTTCTAGCTGGCAGAACAATATTGCTAGCATAGAGGAGAAGAGTAATAACCATACCAATGAGCTTGGTGCTGGTGCATCATGTAGTTTCTATATATGCTTCTAGCTTATCAACGTAAATACAAAATAGGGTAGGGGATAAGAGACACCCTTGCTTAATACCGATGTTGCATTTAATTTCTTTAGACTAACCCTTAGTGGTCTTAAGCTTGGTGAAAATTTTCTCATATAGTCAAATCACAACAACCCTCAACTCAAGATGAACCATTATCTCTTTGAGTCTCCACCATAACTTATCTTGAGGAACCATGTTGAAATATTTTCTAAAGTTAACAAAATAACATAAGAGATCAAATTTACTATTGTTACATTCCTCAGAAATAATCTTAGGAGTGACAATATGGTTGATAATTGAGTGATGTCTTCTAAAACAAACTTGCCCTTTAGCTCTTTTACCATGGATTTCAAGCCATATGCTAATCTTCTTTTCCAAAATGAGCCGATAGAGTTTGGCTAAAATATGGATAATCATAATGGTCCTATAATTAGAGGAAACATTTTATCCCCACATTTAAAGATAGGTACAATCAGGCTTTGAGTCTAAGTCTTAGGGAAGCCATGCTTTACTGCCAAATTGAGAAGCTTGTGAATATGAGGGATGAGGATAGACCTTCCTATTTTGAAAATTTCAGCTTGGTAGCCTTAAATATCCTTAGCTTTCCCATTAGTGAGTTTCTTAATCTCAAACTCCACGTCTTCTAGAGACAAAATATCCTCCTCTATAGGAGTGTTTAAGATGCTTCCATGGTGTCTTGAGAGTCATAAATATTCTTAAGATAAGTATCCCAGTTCTTCATGTGGAATAAATTATTTTCTTTTGTTTTACGAACAAGAATATTCCTCCAAAATTTTACATGCTCAACTTTAGAAAGGTGGAGAAGATGTTCTTGCTTCTTAATAATATAGGACATTTTCTTCTTCTCGATAGGAGCTTTGTACGTACTTACTTTTTCAAGCTTTGCAGTTTCGTTATGACCATTTCTAATCACTCTTCTGGCAATTTTACAATCATGGTCATACCAAGGGTTGGAAGTTCTATTATTCTTTTTATAAGACACCTCGATAGAGAATTTGTTAATGGTGTTGGAAAGGGTGTTGGTAAAATTTTGGTAGATGAGATCAATGTTATTGTTATATGTTGAGAAACCTAGACCCCTCTTTAAATCTTGTAAGAAGAGATCCATTATATTTTTGTCAAAACCAAAGTGCCTTTGATTGTTACAATTCTTTTGCACGTGGTTGGTGTGCATGTCAAGATTTAGGGTTAGGGATAAGGATCTATGGTCAGAATCAAATTGGTGGTCATTTAGAATAAAATAACATATTCTAAATTAATTAAAATACATCTTTTAAAAAATAAAATTTTATTCTTTTATTCTTATATCCTTTTTGTAATTAGTGGAATCAACAATTGGACAATCTACTAACATGAACACAAATAAATCAAAGAAACCAAAAATCCCATAATATTTGACATAAAACCTTTACATGCTTTGCCAAGTAAACTTCCCCAATTTTTTTTTTTTTTTTTTTCCTATATCACTAGTGTAACCACCTAAATTAAATGGTTGTTAAACATCCAAAAGCATCAATACATAGTAAACATCAAAACAATCACTTTATGATATGTCTCATGTTGCTAAAATTAAAAAAAAATCATGAAAACTAACTAAATTATTATTATTTTATTATTATTATTATTATTTATAAAAAGAATTAATATATAAGAAGAAAGGGCATAACTATTATTGAGATAAATAGAGGAAATAACATTCTTCATGGTATTTTTCTCGCTAATTTTAACCAAATTCTGGAGAGATATTTTTAAAAACTTGAGTTTAAGTTGCTTAATATGCTACAGAATTCAAGTGCCTCAGTTTTCTTCAAGGTGTTGAATCCATTTCTGCATTCAAAAAAATATTTTAAACAACAAAAAACCACAATAATCACAATCTTACTTGACCTTGTGTCATTGAAATCTGGTAAAAAAAACTATTTCATCTATAAATTAAACTATACTTGTAAAAACTACTAAAAATATTCTAAAATATTCCATCAAAATTAAATATTTACTATTTATCTAATAATTATTAATAATTAATTTAAAATTCTAAAATAATAATGAATTTTAAAAATTTAAAATTATATATCTACAAACTTAAATTAATTATATCATTAAAGTTTAATAGGTTTAAAAAAATTAAAACCCATTAAAATTACACTTAAAAAAATTACCGCTTCTATTTAATATATCATTACATTTTAACTAGTTTTCCTAATTATTTGTATCATTACATCTTAACATTTAAAAAAATTAAAATTACACTTTAAAAAAATGTTTATACACTCTTTAATTGATTAATTGAAATATTATGAAAAAACACCAACGTCCTTTAAAATCATTAAATTTCCAAATTAATATCATTGAAATTTTAAAATTAAAGCAAAAGCATCATTGAAACTCCTCCCTACTCTTTAATAACATTAAAATTTGAAAGTTAAAGCATAAGCATCTGACAAAAGAAACGTTCCATTTCCACGCCACCTAATTATTTTTTTTCCTAAATTTAATTTTAAATTTTCGGGGAAATTTGAAATATAACTTTGTCTCCACCCTCTTAAAATAATAAATAAATTTATATAAAAATAATTCATATGATTATAATCATGATATTTTACAATATATAATTAATACACATATAAAAATTTAATAAATCTAATAAATATTGTTAATGAAGGTATTTGGGGATAATCAAAGAGTATTGACACGTGTTAACTATTCCCCACAAAGAAATCATAGGTAATGTGGTGTGAGACACCCTCCCACACCATTTGAATTTACTCAACCTTTAAACTGGCGATTCAGAAATTGTGCCGAGGGGAATGCAGGTCTAGTCAAGTTTTAATTTGTAATGAATTCATAATGAGCTTCGGAGGCCACCATTAATGGCATTGGCTATCTCAACGCACATGGAGAAGGTTTTCTAGTTCAAACTGGAATGTTGAGAGTCCATTCTCTACTTTGTGTGAGTGATTTTAGTTGGTTCCAAAGGCAATCTAAAATCTTTCTCCAGGCTAGAGCTTTATTCCATTTATGTGATAGCAATATTTAGACGAAAGGACCAGATCCTCTTGGACCAGTCCTGAGCTTCATCTTGTTCTTGTCCAAGAGGGTGAACAATGGTTCTAATTGGGTTATCAACAAGGGAAAGTAGAGTCTGTTAGAGAGTGGGTGATTTTGGTTCTTGACATAGTCTCCCCTTTTGATCCCTTCTCACCGCCTTTGTAGGCTTCAGGTATATGCCCCACAAATTCAGTGTCTTTCTGTGGTTCGTGTTTACATTGCCTATAGTTTATTTTGGTGGGAGATTCACCTACCTATGAGCACTCTCTTTCTCATGTTGGTCGACTTGCTCTATACCTATTGCCTCTCTCCCATGGAATGGTTAATTTGGTTATCTCATGCTAGCAATCCAATGTTGCTTCTCTTTATTTTAATCATCTCTCCTTTCTATCTCTGTGTTGAGTGAACTTGCTCTCTCATGTTTTCAAGATGCCCCATCAAAGAGCTTACTTGAGATGAGGAACTAGGGGCTATGGATCTCTCAGCAATGCCTAAGCTAGGACTAGAGCTCATGCTTCAGCGGACAGATTTCAGGAGCATACTCCCCCTAGGCATTCAACAGGAAATTGAGGACTTTGAGCAAGAAGTTATAGAGTAAAGCGATAATGTCTCTAATTTTATGGTCATGGCTTCGATATCAAGTTGGATCCCTAACCTAGGGACTTCTTGTGGTTTCCACAACCAATATTTACACACTATTGACCTCTACTAGCATACTAAGAACCTCTTGGGGAAAGTTTTATTTGAAAGAAAAGACATACTTTTCCTCTCCAAGGAGGAATTGCACTCTCTCCCAACTCATGTATGACCGCATGGCGCACATGAAGGTTTATATTCTTCAACATAAGATTCCACTAAAAAATCCTAATTAAATAGCACCTGCCAATCTCCTTTAGTCTTGACATTGCATATGTTGTTGATAATGGTTATGTTTTAGTTTATGTTGGAAAATTTATGTAATAACATGTTCTTTCCATTGTTATGTTTTTCTACTATTATGTTATGGGATGTTGTGCTTAATGTTTTTATTCAGATTAACTATGGTCACGTCCTTCCTATTTTGAGGACTATTAAACTTGTTATCTACTTTTTTTTGGTCTATTTTCCTACTAGGTAGGTCAAGATAAGACACATTTTTTATACTTTGTATGCATTGTAAATATTTTTAATATTAATATAGAATCATGAACTTAACAATAAATTAATTAATTAATAAACATAAAATTCAAAATAAGAATATTTCTATATATGGAAATGTGACATATATATAAAATATAAATAGTAGCTTTAAATTAAAATCCTTTTGCTATATAAAATAACATAATGATACATATTCATAACCATTATATTTTATGACTTCATATTTAAGTTTAATAATAAGCATATAAAAACTTAATACTTATAATAAACTAGGGGTGGAAGGAGGGGGAGGGATTCTCTTCAATTCGAATGGAGATCATGAAATAAAGTTTGCTTGAGGATTAAGTCTAAAAATGAACAATAAGGAAAAACAATATGGGCTTTACCTTAGATTACAGTTGGCCAAACATAGAGGTATACCTTCCATAGTCGTTATAGGGGTCTCCCTTGTCACAATTCAACATCTACATTTGGTCTCTCTTCTAAAGAACAACCTTCTTTCCTCCCTCCTTCAAAGAATTAATTTCACTCTAGAGACATTCTCCCATAAGGTCTATTTTCATATCCTCCGAAGTCAAAACAAAGAAGCTGACGCACAAGGCAACCTTACATGTTGACTGGAAGAATGACAATGTAATATAAATGGTTATTTAAATAGGATAGTGATCCCATGATTTTTATAAAAAAGTTCCTAGTCTCATCTGTACCATTAGAATTAAAGGTTTAGAGCTAAACAAAAATCATTCCAAGGAGAATAATATTGGGCTCCTTTCCAAGTCTTCTCCCTTGCAAAATCACGCAATGAACAACAAGTGGTGTTGCACAAATGTGTTTTCAACTGAAGTGGCAACTCGAGTGAATGAAATAAATGGGATAATTTATTCTTGGCATGTGAAGATGCTCAAGTCCGGACATTTCTACTCCTTTGCCTCCATATTCATACCTGGTCTGATGGCGAATTGATGGGAGGAATTTATGAAACATTAAACAATGTCATCTCCTAAAGCGTGGAATATCACTAGAGTGAAGTTTTCATTCATGGAAGATAAGCTAATTATTATGTCAGAAGAACTGGTTTGATGGGATACATATTGGAGTCTTTGTGGCATTATCTTCGTCTGAAGCGTTACTCGGTCCTTCACCCCTTGTTCTGAGTCTCTCCTGCCAAAGTGTTTGATGTACCAATTTACCCCTACGGGGCCCGCAAACTTTTGGCGCTTCATCTCCTAGGGTTTGGTTTTTGGATGTTTAGGGATTTCCATTTCTTTTCAATAATAAATAGTCTTTTGAGCCTCATTGTAGCACAGTTCAAAAGGAATGTAGCCACCACATCTTTTCTCAAAGATAAGCTACCATCACCATAGCTAGTTTATTTCCATTTCTACATGTAAACAATTTTCAGTACTTTGTTATTAATGAATTGAAGTTATGTTTTCTATTTATATATGTATTTCATTTCGTTCCTTAGTAATTTCAAATCAATGGTATCAGAGTGGTATGCTCTTTCTCTATTTTTCTTTTCATGTCCCCAACGAGGTCGAGGTATAAGGAGTTAGAGCTTGAATTGGTTGAACCTTTGCAAGACCGACCTCGCTGACCCCGACGACCTCCCATGGCGAAAGAAGAAAAAGATGAGGGAGAAGGAGATCCTTTCAAAATATTGCTCGAAGAATCCCTTCAATGATAAAGGAACGAGATGGTGGGTAAATTTTCCCAGATCCTTCGGCATATGCACATAGGTGACACATCTTCATCCATCAACCACCTTGGAGGTACCACTCCCTTTAAGGTACAAGTCAATTTTGACATTCCCATATTTAAAGGTCAAATAGATGCAAATGTTGTAGATCAATGTTTAAATATGTTGGAAGAATATTTTCGGTTCATGATTTTACCAATAGGGAAAATAATACTTTTGCACTCCTCAAAGTTGCCCCCCACGTCAAGGACTGGTAGGAAACGTGCTGTGATCAGAGGGACGAGAGGGAACCCTCACTATTTTTAGCCACACCCACTTGGGATTCTTTCCAAGATGCCATCAAGGAACAATATTACCTTGTCAGGAGATATGAAATAAATACATAAAATGGACCATACTGCAACAAGGAAGGGACCAAGACATGCTAGAGTTCACAAATATTTTTTGTACCCTTCGCATGAAGTTGGGTATCAAGGATTCTGAATGGCATCTAGTACTCAAGTATTGATATTGTCTACACAAATACATATAGAATGAGATGGAGTTCCGGGACATCTTCTCACTTGGCACCACCTACCGATATGCTATCAAGATCGAGCAAAAATTTAAACAGAAGAAACAAGACTTTGGATCTGTGCATTCGAAGCAAGGAAAAGGTGCCCCCAAACTGAAGAACAAAGGACAAAGCCAAGACGGGGTGACCCAGGATAACCCATAAAAGTTGCCAACAAAGAATAACACCACGAAGACAAAGAAGGACACAGGGAAGTGGTGTGAGTTCCACAAGAGCCCCACTCGCTGTTAGGGTCCGATATTCCATAGGAGTTGTTTTTACTTGATGATTTTATATTTGAAAAATGTAAATAATGCTCATGTTTGAAATTTATTTCCAAAAGAAAAAGAAAAAGAAAAAAAAGAATATATATCTAATATATTATATATATATATATATAATAGAAAAAAGAAAAAAGAAAATAAATTGTAGGGGACAAAAAAAATAGAATAAACAAAGAAATGAAAAGAGAAAAAGAAAATAAAAAAATAAAAAAATATGTGCGAAAATGTCCCCCTAGGTGAGAAAATCTAAATGCCAACAAGAAAAATCAATATTGCATTAGTTTACGTTTAGAAAGTTTGAATAAAGTGTGCATCTTGTTTAAATGCCACTTGGTAAATAGGAAAAATAGAAATAATTTGGGCTAATCACATTGCTTAATTGTGATTAGGCTAGGAATACAACAGGTTAGGTTAGTGAATAAATTAATCACTTGGTTTAATTGCGATTAATCGATAAGAAAAATCAATAAAAATGTGCTATGCTAGTCCAAATGCAACATTCAATTGTTTCTAAATATTTTTTAGGAAAAAAATAGTTTTTTATTAACTTTACGTTAAGTAAAAGTTAATCGCGCTTTAATGCACTTGTAATAATGTTTTGGAATATGTATTTAGCCTAGGTTTTCAGTTTAGAATAAAATCGATGGATCGGATCCCACCCCCCCCCGGCCGAATCAATGACTGGGGAATGTTCACCCCCCCCCCCCACCCCCCAAGCTCAACTACCGCTTTTTTCCATGCCGAGGGGTGTCCGAAGCTCTTTCTGCATGGCACCCCCTCAGCATTTCACACCCCCCCTCACTTCCTTCTCATCGCGCCCCCCCCCCCCCCCCCCCCCCCCAACCAAAAAGTCCCTTATGTTGTTGACTTTCGCCGCTTCTACTTCCACTCTTCACCCGCCATGTGGACCTCCTGTCCCCACCTTCCATCAGCCCTACATACCACAACATATCTCTGTCCCCACCATACTTACCACCTCAGCACACCTTCCCTCCACGCACTCTCTGCCACCTCACCCTCACAGACCCCACTCCCACGACTACTCCCGATCGTTAAACTCATCATGACGACTCACTTCCTCCCAAGCCTATGTTTCCATCTGGCACCCCTCTTTCCATGTCAGCAAGATGTTACTGCATTAACTCCCTTCTGCTCGCTGTGAAATGGACCAACTCCCTGTTAACGATAAAAGATTAACGGTTAATTGGGGAAATCACTCTATATAAACGATCTAAAACAGTAAAGTTTCTTTCCTTCACCATGTCGTATGATCAGTAGCCTATTAGATATTCTTAAGCCACAACAATGACCGGTTAAATTTCTCAACCATTACTGTTTCAGACTGTCATCAGGGACCCAATTCGACATTCCTCTATCATTTTCCTACTCCAAGTAGCCTGTCACCTTTCCTCATCTTAGCGAATTCATCATGCCGCCTAAAATGAAACTCCCCAAATAAAAGGAAAAGAAATGAGAAGAGAACCCCATGTTGCCCCCACCTGTGGACTTAGATCATGTACCCTTATTGGACCTGCATTATAAAATTACTAAAACCAACTGTGAATGCCACTTGTTCGAACTTCACAGTTGGTTAAAACAAAAATTCCTAGACCAAAGCGATGAAATTAATCTGTGGGAGTCTACCCTACCTTAGTTAATGTTCCCACAGACCCATTTTTTTCCTTGAGTTAGTTTCCTGGTGTCAATTGAGTTATGTCTCTTCTCAGAGAGCTATCGTTAGTCACAATGGTGAAGTTTTGATAAATATCACAACTGAAGCCATTGCCAAAATGCTCCCGATAACAATCCCAGACTCATCTAAGCCACTGTTAGTAGACTCTCTCACAGAGCTCTGAAAGAATTTAATTTTCCCTAGAGAGCCAAGATCTTTGAATTTTTTTTGCCTGAAGATGCCCAATTACCAAAAACCAATCTTCCATATTCATCTTCCATCTTCCCTGAGGGAACTAAGCAAATTATTTCGATAATCTCTTACATTCTTAGTTATCATTCTAACCAGTGGTTCGATGAGGCCATTGTTGGCTTCCTGTCAATTTTCACCACTCGTGAGAAACCAGTCATATTTAATTACAGTCAATTTATTGTAGAGGCTATGCATGATCAGTTTGTCAAATTTTTTACAGAAGGAGATTTCAAATACTCCTCTGATTTAGTGTACCTGTTTATGTATCAACAAGTAGATAGATTCCCTTTCACCTTGCAGAAGATGGATGAGCAGGGTAATGCTTAGTCAGTGATACAATGGACATCCTTGGTGAGAAGGAATTCCACAAAATTCTCTTTCACAGAATTTGTGTACCAGTTCTTCTATATAGTGGTATGTCTCCTACATAGTGATGTGGAGACCAGGATAGGTGAAGACATTCAGAAGATTATACATCTCAGTGATCAAGTAAAGACAGGGGACTTGTATCTTTACCAGACCTACACAAAAATTCGGATATATGGGTTTGAGTTGCCACCCTAAAAACTGCCCAAATTTGTGCCTATGAGACTATTCTCATTAGAGTACATTTGGCGGATGATTCACATGGATGATCTACATTTCGTGGCAGCCAAGAAGAAGACCCAGTTCAAGATTAAAGCTAAAGTATGACCTTTTGTCTGCAATACCAGATCAACTGGTAAGGAAGCCGATTTGCTACTGAAGCAAATGAACTTTAAATTAAGTTTCACATGGTCTTATGACCCTTTTGGCTTGATCTCAAAGCTAAGGTTGGAGCAAAAGACCACACCTTATTCACACACTCCTCGACCAGAAATCGAGCAATATATGAACCAGACTCAATGGGTGGAAAAAACACTGCAGAAGACAGAGGAGCAGGTCCTCTCTACTACAACCACTCAAACACCCATACCTAAAGAGAAATGGGAGAAGAGAGGAAGAGAAGAAGAATCTTCCTTGGTGATAGAAACAGGAGCAAAATATTCCCTAGTTTATACAAATAAGCAAAAATACTAAATCTACAAATGTTTTTCAGCAGGACACAAAAGAAAAACAGACTATTGTAAAGATAGGACCTCATGTGTTTAGTAGAGGGGAGGATATCTTCATAGGATCACCTTATTCATATACTTCCAGAGATCCTCCATAAACACCAAAGACAATCGATTTGGCTCAAGACACTTGAGCCAAACATTTTTGCCAAATACAAGGCAATTAAGCAAAGGAATGAAATGCTAAAAGCCTCCACTTATACGCAGTTCTGGAAACAAATAGGTGTATCTTAGGAAAAATTATTATCAGCATTAGACTCGGAGAAGGGAAAAATGCAGATATAATTTCTCGAAGCCAAAGTACTAGCTCGCAGGTCACTTACAGATTACAAGGAAGTTGTGTTCACTTTTGATGCATAGCATATTCACCCCATAGACCAGATGGACCTGCACAAACAAACAAGTGAGATGATGTATTCCACACTCACTAACACTGCCATGTCTGCCTCTAAATTGCATGTATCACTCACAACTCAAGTTAGAAAAGATTTCATCCGTAGCCAAGGATACTAGAATCAAGTCACTGGAGGACTTGGTGATCAAGTTTGGATACAATCCCAAAGATATTAAGGCAGTTGAATGACTTTTGAAGAAAAAGGATGCTGACATAACAACCTTGAGAAAACAACTAAAACTGCCTACTACAGCGTATCTACAGGCCAAGGAGCTAGGAGAGAGTGAGAAATAGAAAGAGGATATGTTCAAGACAGTCATCGAGCTAAATAGCCAAATCATAGACATGGAGATAGAGTTAGAGAATCTTCTCAAAGAAAAAGGGCAGGTGCATCAGCTGGCCATAGTTCCTCTTATTGCAGTTCCAATTGCAGTGGCCACAACTACAGGGGCATCTGCATCTACATCAACAACTACAACATATTCAACAAGTGAATTGGTCAGAGCCATGGACAGTCAAACTATCCAGGAGCAGGAAATTGCTAAGCTAAAAGCTCAACTTAAGACACTACCAGAACAAAAGTTAAAAATTGATAATTTTTATGTGGCAGAGTTGCAGAAAACCCATCAGTTAAATCTAAAAATTGAGCAGTTGCATTGTGAATCAGTTATGGGTCATAGTCTGTCCCAAGCTAGAGAACATATATGGACAGAAATCGGTGAAGCCATCATAGGAATATGGCCTTCTATATAGATCATTTTTGAACAGTAGGAGTTAGTGCAGAAATCCCAAGAGGTGATCAGGAAGACTAAAATAGATTTAGGTTAGAAACCTGGGGAAGCTAAAACCATCCTCAAATTTCTTAATTCCAAGAATAGACAAGAACTACAGGAGCTGGGAATTCAGGACAGAAAAGAGACCATCCTGGAGATGAAAAGGATGCAAACCAAAATGACTTTGATGAATTAGCTGGATAAAAAATGCCAGAACCTAGAAATCAACATAGACAGATTCCACAAGAAGTTGTAGGTGTTGAAGAGGAAAGGTCTGCCAAAGTTGACTAATACAAAGAATGAGCTCATGAGCTAACATAATACCAGGACAGATTAATCAGGATTTCCCAAGACAAATCAAAGTTTGCAGGGATCAAAGGGCATATCACAGGGAAGGCCTTCATGGAGGCCTTAGATTTTGACTTATTTATCAGTCATGAGGTCAGGCACCTATTTGTCATCAAGCCAACCTTTCATAAATAAACATATGAGGATGAAAGCTACAGGAAATTGATTAAATTTTCAATCCCAAGTGAAGATAGGTGGGAGATATTGTACAAATTATTGGAGTAATTCATAATTGGACAGCAAGGCAAAACAACGCAGCAGATTTTGAGGCCGAGTCACCAACAATCTTCCTCAAAAATAGGGCCAACATTCAGTAGTTTGAATATTCGTATTATTTTGTTATAATTTTGTAATCAATTTAGAAATTAATAGGATTCCATCTTGATCTTTTGAATCAAGATATTTTGTAACTATTTCTGTATAGATATTTCAAAAATTGAAGTATTAGTGTTGGGATTAGTTTTGAAGAAATGATTTATGATGTAAAGAAGCTCATAGAGCTATCATTGATCATATTTCAGTGATACAACACAAGCATTACATGATTCTTGTGTCAATTTCATTAGTGAAGTGCATCTTTCTCCGTTGATTGTTTTCATTGTTTTTCAAATATGTTTCTACAATCTATATTATTCTAAGAAGAGTACGAACATAATTTGTTTAAAAGTACACTCTATATCTGACTTATGAATAATTTCTATGTTTTCTACTGAAAATTAAAAACTGAATTCTTAATTTCTCTTCTTATTAATTGGATTGCTTAATCTTTTTCTCCTCCTCCACACCATAGATATTAAAGGATCCAATGAACTTACCTACCTTGACCTGTAAGTTTAACCTGTAAACTCTGCATTTGATCAATATAAACCTGTGATTCCATTGCCCAATGGCCTAATTCCAATATCTCAACCCAACAACACAAAAAACCCAAACCTAAACATGATAAATAGCCTAATATCATCAGTAAAACAAAGTTAAATCATAAAGAGATATCCCTATTTGAAACTGGAAGGGTTGGATTCCTAGTTTCCAAAGTGATTCTAAGGTTACCTCTGTGATTTACTCTGCAACCTCAAAAATTACGGAGTGATAACACTCACAAAACAAGTGAGTCTCGTGCCAAGTAGTCACTGGTGGCCGAGCTGAAGGCTTTAAAGTCAGATGAATGTTTTGACTCTGAGTCAGACCCTAATAAGGGGAATGGAAAAGGAAAACAAATTATTGATGCAGAGCCCAACACCACTGTTACCACCACCAAGGTCCCGAAGATCGAGCTTGAAGATCCAGAGGAAGGGAAACATCTCTTCCACTCACCAATGTGGGTGAAGGGATCTCCGTTGCAGTTCATTGTCGACAGCAGGAGCCAAAATAACCTCATCTCAATAGATTTCATTAAGTAGTTGGGACTACTAACCACACCACACCCGCCACCATACACCATCGAGTGGCTCCACCAAAGGCGAGATCTCTGCGTCAACCAAAAATGTCGTCTTCCCTACAACAACAAACCCTGCACTGATTAGGTATTGTGTGATGTTTCTCCTCTTAAAGTTTGTGATGTATTATTAGGCCAAAAATACTATTGGAAGCATCATGTTGTGTATGAGTCCATGTCTCACACTATTATTATTACTTTGGGTAATAAGTTATATAAGATATTAGAGGTAGCCCCACCTATCGCCATCCCTTTGATCTCTGCTATGCAATGCAATATGATAATCTCCTAGACCAGGAATTTTTTTTTCTTTTTTATTCACTCTCAAAGTAAGGGGAATATCGTGGCTACATCCATGGCCCTTGGGAAGGGTTCCTCCACACAATAGAAGCAGGTCGATAAGGTCGCGGAATAATACAAGGACATATTGTACTCACCCATAGGGGTACCCTTGCACTGTTAGGTCAACTATTTGATTGATCTAATTCTTAGAGCACCTATACCCAATGGAACGATATATTGTTGCTCTATTATGGAAAATGAAGAGATAAAATGACAGATCCAAGAACTGTTGCAAAAAGGGCACATCCGAGCTCCTCACCTTGTGGGAGCTCGATTGTACTAGTATAGAAGAAAGATGGGACATGGAGGCTCTGAATTTATTATCAGGCACTGAACAAAATAATTGTCTGGAATAGGTATCCAATCCCGTAAATTGATGACCTTCTTAACCAACTCAAGGGGGCCAAGTATTTGAACAAGATTGATTTGAAGTTTGGCTATCATCAGGTTCCAATAGAACTGACAGAGGTATGGAAAACCACCTTCAAATCTAAGGAGGGCCTTTTTGAATGGCTGGTCATGCCTTTCAGGTTGACAAATTTCCCTACAAATTTTATGAGGTTGATGGATGACATCTTACAGATCTTTACCAACTCGTTTGTGGTTGTATATCTAGACGACATTCTCATATTCAACATGAGTTGGGAAGAACACTTGCAACACATTCAACAGGTCCTTCAAACCACGTGGCAACACAAATTATGTGCCAACTTAGAGAAATGCACCTTTGGCACGATCCAACTCTAATATCTGGGTTACATCAAAGATGAGCAAGGAGTGCATGTGGATCTGACTAAGATCCAATTCATTAGGGATTAGTCAACCTTGACAACTCTAACAGAGCTTCACAACTTTTTGGGCCTTGCTATTTTTTATCAGAGGTTCGTGTTTGGATTCTCCCATATCGCTTGGCCTTTGAGTTAGGTTATCTAGGGTAGAGTGAAAGCAAATTTCTCTTGGTTCGAGTCCCAACATAAGGTGTTAATTGAGCTGAAGCACCGCCTCTGCTTTGCACCTCTACTCACATTTCTAGACTTGCAACAACCATTTGAAATTGATTCATATGCCTCTGACTATACTATTGGTGCAATCCTCACTCAATAAAGGCATTTGGTGGCCTATCACAGTGAGACACTTTCCAATACAAGTCATAAGTACCCCGCTTATGATAAAGATATGTATTCTATTGTGCATGCTTGCCGAAAATGGAAACAAGACATTCTGGGGAAGGAGATAGTCCTCCACATAGATCACTAACCTTTTCAATTTATACAAACACAAGGGAAGTTGCAAAACGATTGCCATCAAAAGTAGTTTACATATTTGCAACAATTCCACTTGAACATTAAATACAAGGGAAATACCAATCATGTTGCAGATTGCCTCGGTCGGCCCCCTATTGCAGCTCTAATTACTATTTTCAACTCTTGTGGCCAAAAGACATATGGATGGCTGAAACGATACAAGAATGATCCAAAGTTCGCCACCACATACTAGATGCTATTGGATGGAAAAGTAAGTTCTAGATTTCCACCTTCAGGACGCATTATTATGCTACCTGGGACACCTTTGTGTTCCTTCAATCGAGCATGCCAAACTGATTTGGGAAGCCACTACAATTGGGTTGCAGGACACTTTGGTGTGGAAAAAGCTATGGTTGTACTACATAAGTATTTTTATTGGCCAAGACTCTGACATGATGTTGTAAAATATATCAGATCATGCACTGCATGTGCCATCACTAAGCCAACCGTTAAGAAACAAGGCTTGTACCCTCCTCTACCTACTCCTAGCCAACCCTGGGAATCCATTTTTCATGGATAATCTATCTGGCCTCCATTTTACTAAGCATGGGAATGATTGTGTATTTGTGGTCGTGGACATATTTTCTAATATGGCTATATTGGTGGCTTGAAAGAAGAGTATCACAACATAGGACAATGCCAAAATCTTCTTTGAACGAGTGTGGGTACATTTAGGGATCCCATCAACCATTAGATTAGACGAGGATAGCAGGTTCTTGAGCACATTTTGGTCAAGCCTCTAGATATTATTGGACACCAAGCTCACCAAGTCGACTGCATTCCATCCCCAGACTGATGGCCATACAAAGGTCATCAACATGATGATAATGCACATAATACTAATGTACAAATCCAAGCATCCACGAACATGGGATGAGAGCCTTCCTTAGGCACAACACAATTATAATAGAGCTCCCCATAGCTCAACTAGCCGCGGTCCCTTTCAAGCAGGTCTGGGGTTTCAACCATTGTTTCTTATTGATGTTTCCATGCCTCATGCGTCTACACAGACAAAATCCGCACATGTATTGTTTGAGGCTGATAAAGCAACCAAGTTTATTGAACACATCCAACACATCTGCCATCACGTGCATGAAATATTGGATAAGTCAAATGCAAAGTAAAAGCAATGACATGATCAACATCAGGTGCCACATAATTTTTTAGGGGGGCAACAACATTTGGTTGCATTTGTAGAAAGAACACCTTTCTAGAGCCCATCAGAAATTTTGACCACTCCAATACGGGCCTTACACCATCACCAAGATTGTGGAAGACATTTATTTCGAGCTCAACATTCCGCCATTCCTCAGCCTGAACCCAATGTTCAATGTGGATTGCCTTTGACCATACTTTCCACCATTGCTGGACACATCAGACATTACAAAACAACTAACACCAACAAAGCTCAACCCATACTGCATGGAACATGCAACAGTTGATCGAATCATGGACACAAAGATTAAGAACACTCACCAATAGAAGATCCAACTGTATCAAATTTTCAAATCTGGCGAGTTCCTGCACTAGGGCAAGTGGCTCACCAGGGACCATGTTTAGTAAAAGTTTTCCCATCTCATGGAGGCATTCAACGCGATGGGGACCATTGCTTCCCGAGGGAGGAGGATTGATCTATGTAGATATTGGTGGCCACCCTCCTAATCCACTTGGATCCCCAACATTATTTCTTTTAGTTTCCTTAATTGTAGCACAATTTACTATTTTTGGTAATTTTTCGGGTCCTGAACTTCCAGAGCCATTTTGACGCCCTAAACGACTTTTTTTGGGAAAACAGAAAAATTAGTTTAAAACATTAGGGGATTTCAATCTAAACTTGTAGTCCTCAGATATATGTTTCTAGTGAGGTTTTGTACGTGTCAAACATAGATCGTATGCCAAAGTTCCAACCCCGGGAAGTTGATGTACCAATTTACCCCAACAAGGCCCACAAACTTTTGGTGCTTCATCCCCTCCGGTTAGGTTTTTGGATGTTTAGGGTTTTCCATTATTTCTCAATAATAAATTGGCCTCTGAGCCTCATTGTAACACAATTCAAAAGACATGTAGCCACCACATCTCTTCTTGGAAATAAGCTACCATTGCCCAAGCTAGTTTATTTCCATTTATGCTGGTAAACACTTTTTAGTACTTTGCTATTAATGAATTGAAGTTACGTTTTCGCTGTAGCTCTGTTTTTTGTTTATATATATATATATCTATATATATATATATATAATATATATAATTATATATATATTATAATATATATATTATATATATTATAATATATATATATATATTCATTTCGTTCCTTCATAAGTTCATTTCAATGTTTGAGTTGTACCCAACCCTCTCTTCTTCATAAGAACATGTTCGAAATCACTGGTATTTTGATTAATCTAAGTTTCTTCTCCCCTATTTCAAATCACTGGTATAATTTGATAGTGAATAACATAGTAGTTTCAAGTGTGCTTCAAAACATAAATTGTGAAGTTCAATTTTCATTAGGAGTGGTTCCTAATTCTGATAGAGAGGGTTCTCAGTTTCTCTACGAGTATATCTCCACAATTCTAATTGGTAGAGGGAGTCTGTAGCATGGCACTTTGAATTGGTTCCCTGGCTCTCCATCTTGGCCTTGCTCCTAGTGTTTCCTCTTAAGTGGGTAAGTGGATATCTTTGCTTTTGGAAGTCCTCTGGACTGATGCCATGCCTATCCTTTTTTCCCTTCGGGCAAGTGTTGTTCTCCTAGCAGACTTGGTAATAGAAACCAAGATGAACCATAATGATGAGCCTTCTCAAGCTTTCAGCAACTTCCGCCCATGAAATAGTTTCCCGCACCCTCCTGTTGACATCAATGAAGATATTTTTACCTTGGGCTAACAAATTAGTGAACAAACAGATACCATACTCTTCTTGACTGAGGAAGTTCATCAACATCAATCCAAAATTACTTAGTTGGAAGATGAATTTGACTGGATGCGCCACTAGCTTGCTGACCTATAGTTTCAAAGGGCTCAAATGAAAATCTTAACACAACTAGTAGTGCCCCGGGTGGCCCCTTGGATAAGATTTCCATTGATCCTCCTTTGTAAGCTATTCCTGGTCAATATAAGTGTATTTTGTTATATGTGGACAATTATATTGTGCATAGAGTAGTAGTAGTTTTTGTATATGATACGATTGCAGTAGCACGCTTGATGTAAATTTTGAATTTCCTCTTTCACTCTTCCTAGAATTTTTTTTCAACAGGAACATAATGTAAATTTTCTCATTTATTTAACGGTGAACATGCACAAACTTAATAGAAATGATTCTCACCTTTGTAAAAAAAAAACCTTATAATAAACTCTTTTTCTAAGCACTCTTTCTCTTTATATAAAATCAACACTATGCATATCACATTCAAAAAAATATTTAAAAAACTATAAAACATGTCAAATAAAAATGCCAAGCTCATATATATATGTAACTATATGTATTATCATCTTCGTATGGGGTGTTTGAAGTGGGACAGGTGGAGGGGCATATTGATGTCATCCTAGCATGTAGTATGGAGGGGAGATGTGGCAATGCTTCCCCCAAGACAATAATGATCCTTAACCTCTCTTGCACAAAGTCATATGGAACATAACTATTCTTTGATGGTACAGGTAAATCATTATAGGGCGGGTTTAATGCTTGATTTCTCTTGCTCAAATTCATATGGAATATAAAAAGTCTTTGATGGTATAGGTAAATAATCTATGTCTGGTTTAATGCTTGATTAAGTGGATATTTAACAGATATTGGTGGAAAATTCAATGTCATTCTCGGTTGCTAGGGGTTCAGTCTAGCTAGGGGGGCTCTCATTTTGCAGAATGCCACTACCTTGCACATGCAGATAATTGATTGACATCTATAGTAGGCACCACACCATATGGAACAAAACTACTCTTTGATGGTAGAGGTAAATCATTCCATGGTTGTTTTAATGCTTGATTGCTCTTGCATGAAGTCATGTGGAACATAACCATGTTTGATGGAAGAGGTAAATCATCCCATTGTTGGTTTAATGCTTGATTGTGTGGAGATTTAACAAATATTAGGGGAAAATGTAATATCATCCTTGATTGCTAGGAGTTTAGTCTGGCCAACCCTCTCCATGCACATTTGTTGTTTCTAGAGGTGGGGGGCTCTCATTTTGCACAATTCCACCACCTTTCACATGAGGATAATTTATTGGCATCCATAGGAGGCATAATGTCATATGGAACATAACTACTCTTTGATGGCATAGATAAATCATTGCATGACTAGTTTAATGATTGATTACTCTTACACAAAGTCATATGGAACATAACCACTCTTTGATGGCAGAGATATATCATCCTATGGATGGCTTTATGCTTGATTCAGTGGAGATTTAACGTATGTTGGCATAAAATGCAATATCATGCTTGACTACTAGAAGTTTAGTTTGGCTAGGCCTCTCCATGTGCATTAGTCATTTATGGAGGTGAGGGCCTCTCATTTTGCACAATGCTAGCACCCTGCACACAAGGATAATTGCTTGGAATCTATAGGAGGCGCCACATTGGGATTCATGGCCACTCATGGCAGGGATTTGGTCTGTCCAACTAGTTCAATTTCAAGTATTGAGATGGGTTTCCTTTATGTCTCTTGTTGTTACAATTTCTTTTTCTTTATAAAGATGTTAGCCCATTATGTTGTCTACTTTCTACACTCGTAGTGGTCTGACTTACCACTTTGGGGTTCTCCTTTAGCTTGAACTCCCAAAAAATATAGGGCTGCACAATCTCCTCGGCTTGTACCCCTTGGCTCCTTCCTCTTGTGTATAACCTTTGTGTATGCCCCCACTGCCTCTTCCTTAGTGCTACTCTTCCACTATGGTTACGTGAGTTCTTTCATTGTGCTACTCTTCCACTATAGTGAGGTGACTTCTTTCATTGTGTTACTCTTCCACTATGGTTAGGTGAGTTATTTCATTGTTTTACATATGCTTTTGAAAAGTTATTTGATATAACCCCTAAACTCCATGCATAAATATACTTGGTAATTCTTCTAGTTTGTCCCCCATATATATATATATATATGAGTTGGCTTTACCCAGAGAAAATTTGAACTTTGAGCCTCATGGTTTACATTGTACTTCATTCCAAGACTATTACCAATTGAAGTATCCTTATGCAATTGTAGATCTAATTAATTAATAAATATTATTAATATATATTTTAATAAATACAATGACATATATTCTATATGAAAAATGCCTTTTATATATATATTAAAAATATATATTTATATAAAAATATATAATTATACTATAAAAAATGTATGTTTCATATGAGAGATATATACTTATTTCATATGAAGAATATATACTTATACAATATATATATTAAAAATGTAAGTTTGATATGAGGAATATATATTTATATTGTTATAAGAGAAAATTTCTTTCATTCCTTCCCACTATGACTATTATTAATATAATCGAATTCCACAAAATATTTATAAAATAAAACTTAAAAACTATAAATATATTTTTTTTCAAAAGTCTTTTTCCCTTAGTGACACTTAAATAATTAGTTTTTTTTTTTTTTTGAAAAAAACATAAAATTTTAAAGCATAAACTTCGTTAACATATCATTACTCTTGCTTTGTCAGATCCGTCGGTCCCAAACATCACATCGGTCGCGAAAAAAAGCGTGGCGTGGGGTATTCTTATTACTGGTCCTTTTATAAAATAGCATTTCTTCTTCCATATTATTGCTGTCATTTTCACAGCTTCGTCGGTGTCTTCAACAAACAAGATAGAGTATAAGGGTATTTATTCCGTCTCCGTTTCCAATCACATTTTTTAATAGAATTTGCGAAAGGAATTTGATCTCGAAAAATGTTCTGGCAGCAAGTTAAAGTAAAATCTAATTTCTAAATCATTCCAGGTACGATCGAAAACCCTATTTCAACCACAAAAATGTACAGTTTCAACAATGTGAAGATTAACCGGATCTGAAAAAATCACCGAAATCAAAATAATAAAGTGTCGGATTTCAAAGGTTTAATAAGAAAGTTTTATTTCCAACTTTATTGTAAAGTAAATGCATCTTGACATGAGCGCCATATAACACGCAGCTATTTTTTTCTCTCTCATCACCAGCAAGCGTGTTATATCGTATTATGTCGCGCCATGTCAAGGCACATTTATGTTACAATAAAATTAGAAATAGAACTTTCTCGCTTAGAGAAAACAGCTGTACTCAAGAAAGCGTCCAAAGATTCATAATGTACATCGTCATTCGCAACGACTGGTTCAAAAACCGAGATTATGACCGGTTCAAAAACAGAGATTATACCAGACCAGAGCCATCCATAAAACTTGCAAGTGCGTCAAAAAGTGACCTTAAAAAAAGAAAAAGAAGCCCTAAAACAAAGAGAATCTCCTTAAACTTCACCCCTACTCTCACCAATCGACTTCAATTTAATTCAATGGTATATATGGTATCCAATGTCTCAGCGAATCTTCACAATAATACGCTCTGCCCCTCCCTCTTTAATCCCAACGTGGCCCCAAACATCCACACTGCACAGATCATGTCCTAAAATAACAAATCTGAATAGGATTTCAATGCAGGCAATGATCCATAAAATCCAAAAAAAATGTGAACCGTAGGGACCGGCAGCATGTCCTCTCATGAAGGTACCCAAATCATGGCTCCAACGACCCAGCTGCTGCAATCCGCCGAGGCCTTAACAATGCCAGGAGTAATTAGCTCATCTCCTCGATTATTTCATGTATTGTTCCATTCTCAATGTTTCTGTTACCTGCAGATATTGGAACTGAACTGTCTAGGAGATGCTAATGTTTGTTATTATCAATTTTCTTGTTAAAGATTCAGGTGATCGTTCTGAATGCTAATATGAGTTGCCAAGAGTGTCGTGACAAAGTCTCCATAGTGCTCTCCAAAATTGACAGTATGTTGAATCTTCATCACATTCTACACACCAATTAATTTGGGCAATTATTTAGTGTTCCAGTGGACATTCATAAATATTTATGGGTTATTATATATTCAGTGTTCTGCTGGGTTGAATTGTTGCCGTGAATGTGTTCTGGTATTTGGTTAGTTTCACTGTAAGATTTATTTGGATGAGACACACTAATTTTGTATAACATTACTGATAAATTAAGAGTACCATCACAGATATGAGAAACAACCCCAGTATTTTTATTTCTTTGAGAATACCTGCTCTGTTTTTTCCTTTGCCAGTTTTCTGAAAGTTGTTTGTGGCGTGGTTATGGGCAGCTTTGCTGGACTATGTGGTGGACGTGACGCAGAAGAAGGTAACAGTTAGAGGGCGTGTAGATCCCCAGAAGAGGATGCAACGAATTACATTAATGGCCAACGACAAGAAGAGAAAAAACATCCATCAATTTGAGGAGGTAGGGGGCGACGGATACTGTAGTGATGATTACATGGAGCAGCACAAGTACTGCAGCAAGAGGTGGAAGCTGCTGAAATCAAGGGATCATAGTGTCATGATGAAAGGGGCCTGCTGTTTTCGATGTGCCTCGTTTTAGAGGAACCTGTCTCACTCTTGTAGATACGTTTTCTTAGTAATATTGGTATCACCAGTGTACAGCTTTTGGCGGTGCTTTATTCTGGTGTTTTTTTCGTTTTCCTGGTCGCACTGGGTGAAATCAGTTACAGATTTATGGTGAAATCGCAATGTTTAATCACATTTTAGAAAGAGGGGTGTAAAGGTGTGTAGCTGTATTAAGCCATGAAAAGTGTCTCGTGCTCATGAATGAAGGTGTGCTGTTAGGATATTATTTCACTGATTAGAATTAAATTGGATTTATAAAATAATGTGATGTTTAAAGTGTGTTTTTATTATTATATATTAGTAATAATAAAAATGGTTAGATCAATTTTGTTTTATCTGTAAATTTATTTATTTTAGACTATGAAAAATAATTTGTAATTTTTCATTGTTCAAATTGTATTTTTGGATGTTGTAGAGATTACATAATACATTTATTGAGCCATTTTATCAATATACATTAAATATTTTAATTTTGTTTTTAATATATTTGTAATATATCTCAATATTAATTATATTAAAATATTTTATTAATAATCTATACGGGGTGTTTTATTATATACAACATACAATAATTTATTATTTTAATATTTTTTTTATATTAGATATATATGAAAATTGATATTACAGTGTTAAAAATATTTTTGAAAAAGTATAAGGTCTAAACCTTTGCTCACCTATTTTTTGAAATTATATTAGGTCATATGGACAACTAATTAAGCATGAGTAGCATATATATTTTTATTTTTTGTTATTGCTTTTCTATTTAGATAATATTTTATTTTATTTTTATTTTAAGAGTGACACATGTCAACTCCAAGTTGAGGATGCACTTACTTACACATAACCTTCACACTTGGCAGTAGAATGAGCTTCTTGGCTCAATAAGGATTTTTGAGGGAAGAGTGAGGAAGAAACTTAGAGATATAATTAAATTTCTAAATTTCTAAATTTCTAAATTGCACATTAGATTAATTAGTCAAGTCAATTAATAAAATATTTTGTCATATGTTTGATGATTGTTAAGGGGAATCTTAGAATGACATAACACTATAAATATTAATACTTTATCTTTTTTTTTTTCAAAGATTGGTACTTAAAATTAATAGTGGTATAATTACAGACTAAGAAAAGCAACCCAATTGTAAGAGCTCTAGCAAAACCAAAAAACTAAGCAAAGAAACGTAATTCATGAGAGAAAACAAGGAGAAGTGGGACATCCACTTTGACTGGAGTGGTGTTCCCATGGTTGCAATTGGTTAGACCCAAGCCAAGAGCAACATTTGCTTCAATCCACTTGAGCCACACCCCCATTTCCTTCTTATGGAGCATTACCTCATCCAACATTAACAACGTTTCTTCCTTAGCAACATGTCTCAACAACATCTTCATTTTCCAATATAAGTCTATGGTAAGCAATTATTGATTCTACCTACCACATGTATGTCCCAATAAAACACCTAATCTCTTATATATGCAAGCACCTCATAGTTCAAAAAATAGTTCTTGTCCACAACAATACCCTCCTCAAAGTCCCAAAGGTATGAAATTATTGATTCTACCTACCACATGTATGTCCCAATCAAGCACCTAATCTCTTATATATGTGAACACCTCATAGTTCAACAAATAGTTCATGTCCCAAAGGTAAGCAATTATTGATTCTACCTACCACATGTATGTCCCAATCAAGCACCTAATCTCTTATATATGTGAGCACCTCATAGTTCAACAAATAGTTCTTGTCCACAACAATACCCTCCTCAAAGTCCCATAGGTAAGAAATTATTGATTCTACTTACCACATGTATGTCCCAATCAAGCACCTAATCTCTTATATATGCGAGCACATCATAGTTCAACAAATAGTTGTTGTACACAACAATACCCTCCTCAAAGTCCCAAAACGCATCCTTGACCTTCGCTAGAGCCTGTTCCTTGTATAATCCAATAGAGGTCTCTACCCTCATGTGAGCTTTGGAGTTGCCTTGACTCCCTCAACCTGCACCACCATACTAACTATAAGCCCTTTGTCTGACCATTCTTGCATGCTAGGGGAAACATAACAGGTACTAATTTAGTGAGAAGGACCTCAAACTCAAACTTAAGGGTTGATGTAGGTCAGAAGCATAGGAACTACAACCACTGATAGTGTTTGTGATAGTTGGAGAAAAGCAAGAATTGAAGCAAACTCAATATAAGAAAAAACCACCTAGACTACAACCCAAGAAACATGCTTTAAGATGCAATAAGATCAAGAATGATGGCATTGAATTCAATTGTTTTGCACATATCATGAGATGATGGTAAATAGGTCAAGTTCATCATCGTCCAACCTAGGGCTTATGAAAGTGGTGAAATCTAGATACGGTCCATGGAGGAGCTATAACTACCATACATACCACTCCCTTATGCCTGAGTAATATACCATCTATCTTCATCATAGTTGGCAAGGTGGCATGTCGATCTCACTCATTGAGTGAGGTAATCATGCCCTTAACATATTACTTCTCACCCCATTCAAAAATATTCTTAACTAGCATTTGCACCAAATGTTGCAAAGGAAACGCCGTAAGGCATAAATTGAGGAGCAATGGCGACATAGGAATAGGCGAATCTAAATAAGATGCAGAAATGCGCATAAATTGAGGAGCAATGGTGACATAGGAATAGGCAAATTTAAATAAGATGCAGAAATGTGCATAAATTGAAGAGCAATGGCGACATATGAAGAGGAAAATCTAAATAAGATGTAGTAATGTAACAATCAACATTTGGGGACATTTGTCCCCATGTCGCACCTCCTTTAATAAAAGCTCTATCACGATGGTGCACATGCAAGCCTATACAACTTGTACCAAATTTCAGTTCAAGATTGCGTTGACAATGAAGACCCAACTAAAAAAATTCTTCGTTTCTGTTTGATTTAAAATGTTTTCATGACGTACACCTAGTTTGGATACCATTGTCCAGAAGAGAATGTTTCATTGTATTTTCCTTCATTTCTGGTATAACCAGAATCACCACTAGAATTCACATGGAAAAACAATCCAGTCTCTATCAACTCCATTAAATGCAATACACATGTTAGATATAGGTGCACAGTCTCTATCATCTAGTCCAATCTAGCACAAAATTAACACTCATGGCATCCATCTACATCATGGATTGGTTAAATTTGCAGGTATGGATCCTCCCATATTCTTCTATTTCCTACTATTTCATGACTCTTCATAGTTTAAAAATTTGATAGCTTCTGCAAGCTGTAATATTAGCAACCAATCAAATTTGAAATGAATTAATACAATTAAACAGAATATGCAGCCCACATTCTGTCCAAATATGATTTGCAGGCTCTAGATTCATAACCCAAAGAAATATGCAAGTCCAAAGGAGGCTCCTTGAAAATGCTTTGATTGACTTTGTAAGAATGTTGATATTCATTTGTTATTGTATTAAAAATGGTTGATTCAAACATGTGAATCCTCACTTTGGGGGTCATCGTGTCTCTTACATATGCAAATGGAAATTGATCCCAAGGATTGAAGATTTCTAATTCATTGAATAACAGGCAAGAAAATAGCTTCATTGAAAGGGTGTGCTTTCTCAATATCAGTGCAGTATTAGGCACATCTGTAATGCCAACAACAACACACAATCAAAAAATCATTTAAAGAGAGAACGAACCTAAAAACAAATCTCAGATGTTATCACACTAAAACTTCACCATAATTGAGCAAAGCTGAGTTCTCATACCACTGCTTGAGGGAATCTTTTCAGAGCTCAAAGGTTGCAAGCCATCGGCAGTAACTGTCCATTTGATAACTCACAGCTTCTTTGCTCCACTTTCTCCATCTAACTGTAAAAATGGCGTCCTGCATGGTATGAGTATTGTAAGGATGCTTTGAGACAGAAATATCAACGTTGTGAGTTACAAGGAGATTTTCCAAAATTAACAAAGGATTAGTTACCATGAATTGGTAATGTCTACAAAGTTTTTATGAAGAAGTTTATAGTGGATATTATCTCATGTGATTGTTCTTTTTGTTCCATTTTCTACCAAGTTGAACTCATGATTAAATACTAAAAAATGTGTATCATTATAAACTCAAAAACTTATGTAAACATGAAGTGGGCTCACGTATTTAAATAAACTGAAATGCATCACTCAACACTAAAAATAGAACTATGGAAACCCAATCCTTGGCCCTGGATTCCACTAAAATGTTTCATCTAGATTTAATGACTAGCAACACAAAGATTGAGTGCAAAGAGCATAATGAGCCACACTCCTGGGTGACCGGATTTGTTCTGACATGAAACTAACAACCAGAAACACACAAAAATAATCTAGAAAATACATACTATGGAGAGACCTCATGGAAGCAATAAATTGACCATTGAACTTAGAAATTTCAGGTAATTGGAAGTAGAAAACAAAATGATCATGTCAAGAGTCGGACTCTTGCTTCAATGGCCCTCTGCACACCACACCCTTTGATTTTATTTCTTCCATAGAAGCAGAGGGGCTTCTTTGTTAAATATAAGTCCTAGTCCATTAAGATTGATCATCAAAGCATCTACTTTCAGGGGTTGTATGATGGGGAAAATAGTGGAGACAAAGCCAAGGCTTTTCTGAGGTGAGATTTCCCTTCCTCTGTCTTCCGCATCCAAGGCTGGGCCTTGATGTAATGCTCTAAGTTACTAGAAATAACTAGAGAAATACCAAATAAACCAAATATAGAAAGGCAATGTGGCTCAAAATTATAATAATGATGAGACATGTCTACAACTCTTTAGAAATGAGAAAATATCTCTTAATAACCAAAAGATTGAAAAATCATACACAACTGTGTGAGAATGGCTATAATAATCTCCTTATATAGTAATTAGGCCCTCCTTATTCATGAGGACCTAGTTCCCGTTAATGTACTATTTCATTATCTTGTGTCATCATGGAAAGGAGAGTTGGGCCTTGATGTAATGCTCTAAGTTACCAGAAATAACTAGAGAAATACTAAATAAACCAAATATAGAAAGGCAATGTGGCTCAAAAGTATAATAATGATGAGACACGTCTACAGCTCTTTAGAAATGAGAAAATATCTCTTAATAACCAAAAGATTGAAAAACCATACACAACTGTGTGAGAATGGCTATAATAATCTCCTGTATATAGTAATTAGGCCCTCCTTATTCATGAGGACCCAGTTCCCTGTTAATGTACCATTTCATTATCTTGTGTCATCATGGAAAAGTTGTACCCTAACAACCCCAACTGCCTCGCAGCTTCCACCCAATCAAGAGTTGGCATTTAGACGCTAGACTCCGTACTAATTTCTCTAGCAATTTTACTTAGATCTGGTTTTATTGTAAAAACTACCAAGATTTTGTCAACAGTTGGTCCTTAAACAACAATGAAAATGTTTAATGGTATTTATGTGCTCAGTATAAATATTTAAGGCTGTTAAAAATATATTATCGTAGAGTTACTATCCGTATGATTATTACTTACCTTGATGGGACTTTGAGAATCTGAAAACATGTAGAGAACCGCAAACTGAAAGCTCTCAGATAAACTAAAAACATGTCATAGATGGAATGGCAATGAACATGATAAGCAACAATCAAAGCTATTCTACCTATGAGTTCTAAAATAAATCTAAGAATTGTTGTTTGATAAAGCTTACACCACTAATAGTCCCTGGGAAGCTCAATCGGCAGTGGATGTCATATAAAGTCTTATGTAAATTTTGTGGTCCAAAATCCTTAATTAACTTTGTGGACGGTGTGTGGGAGCATGCATAGATTCACCTAAAAGTTATAGTGGTAGCAGTCACAATTGACATACAAACCTATACCCGGATTAGTTGTTGATTCCTTTATATATATATAAAAAGAAAAAAGAAAAAAAAAAGAAGCAGCTGCTAAAACGCTCTGATAATGTATCATGGATCTAACAATGATACAACAAGGGATAGCCATGCGGGTCTCTGCGTTGCACAAGTACTTCAATAGAAATTAGACAACGAGGCACATAAGGATAGTGCACAACCTTTAGTGTCTATGTCCTTTTGTATAGTTTTGATAGTTGGTTGTCGGTAACTAGCTTAACGGGTTGTAAAGTTGTTCTGTGATATCCACTAATTCTGTAAACTTCACAATAGCAATAGCAAGGTAAGGATGAAAAGATCCCCTTGCGGGCACCTTAGGTTAGTTTGAAACTCGTCAGAGAGATGCTTGTCCAATTATGGACAAACGATGATAAATATGTAGTCTATCATAGTAATATCATTTTCTACAAAAGTAGCCAAATGAGCTATCTAAATTTTGTTGTGGTTCCACAATGTTAGTTGTTACCTTGCATTAGACTAGTTTAGCCTAATTGGTGGATTCCATATATTTCTGTAGTAACCGTGTACTAAATCTCATCAAATGTTCAGGAAACTATACATCCTAAGTTTTAATAATCCTTAAATTAGAGGTATATATTGCAGTCATTGTTTTTCGTGTTTGAGCTGCACGGCTTTGAGCTCAAACTTAACTCTTTGATTAGCAGGCACCCACCCTGGCTTGAGAGGTCACACCCATAACATTAATATCCTAAGGGGATATTTATTCACTAGTGAGGTTGGCGAAGTGTTAAGCTATCCAACGAGATTTCTCATTGTGGGCTATGCCATCCATATGGCACCAAGGAATGAGGCCAGGTGCAGATCTCAGAGGATTTTAACAGAATAATTATCCCTTAGACTTGGCACCTCAGTCGAAGAATGCAGCCCCTCACATCATGTTTCTTCTTGAAACGCTCAAAAGGGTAGAACAAACTTTCTATGTCACATCATGTTTCTTCTTGAAACACTCAAAAGGGTAGAACAAACTTTCTATGTCCTAACGAGACGCTCACTAGTATTCAGGCATTACTAAAATTTTCTCTTTTCAATCATTGGGTGGATTGTATTACTGTAAAAATCTCCAGTGACAATTTATTGTGATTTGTTCTAATAGAAACATAGATGAGAAAATGGGTCAGGGTTTTTAAGAATATGGGTGGAGGTAAACTATCTATTATCCACCTAATAATAACTATTGATAATTAAATTAAAATTATGGAAGCCCTATTTTGAAATAGAGATGCCTATCAACATAATTTGATAATTAACATGTAAATAAGCTTTGTTACAATTCCATGGCCAATCAATACCACACGCCCAAAAAAACATAATTCATTTCATATGGCACTTATTATTATGACATTTTTTAATTAATCATTATAACTAAAAAAAACATAAATTAAAAATATTCTAAAATATTCCACAGAAAAATCCCTACCACCCACTTAATAAACATACAACAAATAATTTAAAAATATTTCTACAAACTTATATTGCCTATACCATTAAATTGAAACATATTAAAATAAAACCTATTTAAAATAAACTAAAAAATATTTCACACATTTTAATATTAATTAAAATATTATAAAAACAAAAAAACCACTCCAATATCATTAAATTTCCAACTTAATATCATTAAATTTTGAAAATTAAAGCTAAAGAATCTTTTGAAACTCCTCCCTACTTTTTGATAACATTAAAATTCGAAAGCATCTACAAAAGAAACATTCCATTTTCACGCCAGCTAATTGCTTTTTTTCCCACTTTATTTTTAAGCATTCTTTTTATGCATTTTTCTTTTATATAAGAAATTTTGAACTTAAGTTGGGGGAGTGATACAAAAATAATGATTAAAACAAAACTTTTAACTTTCAATAAAAATAAAAAATAAAATTAAAATTTATTTTTATTAATAAAAGTATTAAAAAAAAATTCTATTACATTAAAATAAATTTATATAAAAAAAAAATCATTATTGGTAATAAATATATAAGAATTTAGTAAATTTAATTATTATCTTTAATGGGGTGTTTACAAATGACTAAAGGGAAGATATTGAGAATTGCTAACTATTTTTTTTTATGAGGAATGGGAAGCAATGTGGTGTCAGACACCTTCCCATGCCATTCAAATTTTCTCAACCTTCAAATTGGCAATTCAGAAATCATGCCAAGGGGAATACAAGTTGATTCAAGTTTTAATGCATAATGAATTTACAGTGAGCTTGGAAGGCCACCATTGATGGCATCGACAATCTCAATGCACATGGAGAAGGTTTTCTAGTTCAAATTGGAAAGTGACAGATCATTCTCTACTTTGTGTAAGTGATTTTAGTTAGCCCCAGAGCCAATCTAGAAGGTTTTTGTGGGTTAGAGCTTTATTTCATTTTTGTGACAACAATATTCAAATGAAAGGACTAGACCCTCCTGGACTAGTCCTCCCCTTCATCTTGTTCTTGTCCAAGCGGGCGAACTTTGGCTTTGATTAGGTTCTCAGCGAGCGAAAGCAGATTCTGTCTAAGAGTGAGGGACTTTTGTTTTGGCCCGGTCTCCCCTTTTCAACCCTTCTCACTGCCATTGTAAGCTTCAGGTATATGCCCCACAAATTCAATTTCTTTCTATGGTTCTTATTTACATTAGCTAAAGTTTATTAGTGGAATCTTCACCCACCCATGAGTGCTCCCTTTCTCATGTTGGTTGACTTTCTCTGTACTCTTTGATGGTAGAGGTAAATCATTCCATGGTTGGTTTAATGCTTGATTACTCTTGCATGAAGTCATATGGAACATAATCATACTTTGATTGTAGGGGTGAATCATCCCAAGGTTAGTTTAATGCTTGATTGAGTGAAGATTTAACAATGTTGGGGGAAATGAAATATCATCCTCGAGTGCTAGAAGTTTAGTTTTGCTAGGCTTCTCCATGCACATTTATCATTTCTAGAGGCGGGAGGCTCTTATTTTGCACAATGCCACCACCTTGCACATGAGGATAATTGATTGGTATCTATAGGAGACACATTGTTATATGGAACATAACTACTATTTGATGGTAGAGGTAAATCATTACATGGCTAGTTTAATGCTTGATTTCTCTTGCATGAAGTCATATGGAACATAACCACTCTTTGATGGCAAAGATAAATCATCTAAGGGCTAGTTTAATGGTTGATTGAGTGGAGATTTAACGGACATTGGGGGAAAATGCAATATCATCCTTGAATGCTAGAAGTTTAGATTGGCTAGGCCTCCCCATGCACTTTGGTCATTTCTGGAGGTGGGGGCCTCTCATTTTGCACAATTCCAACACCCTATTAACGAGGATAATTGTTTGGCATCTATAGGAGGCACCAGATCGAGATTTATGGCCACTCATGGAAAAGATTTGCTTCGTCCAGTTGGTTCAATTTTAAGTATTGCGATGGGTTTCCTTTATGTCTCTTGTTGTTACAAGTTGTTTGCTCAGTAAAGGTGTCAATCCATTATGTTGTTTCCCTTCTACTCTCTTTCCTATATACTCTCTTACTAGTTTCACTTCTCTTTGGGGTTTCTCCTTTTGTTTGAACTTGCATAAAGTTATAGGGCTCCCACCTTTCCTTCAGCCTATACCACTCGACTCCTTCCTTTTTGTGTATAACCTTCTTGTATCCCCTCACTGTCTCTTCCTTAGTGCCATTGTTCCACTCCTAAACTCCATGCATAAATACACTTAGTAATTCCTCTTTTTTGTTTGCTTAACCCACCAAGGATTTGAACTTTGAGTCTCATAGTTTAGATAGTAAGACTTTGATATTAGTGAGCGATTGATATGTCAATATTATCAATATCCATCGTATCACTCTTTGGAATTGAACTTAGGTAGAGAAATTCCTTTCTCCCCACCACTTAATATAACCCGAAATAACCATTATTATTAATATAACCAAGTTCGAAAAACATTGAATACTCTTAATAAAATAAATTTTTAAAAATTAATATTATTTTTTTCAAAATACTTTTTTCACTCACTGACATTTAACTAAACAATTTATTAATTTTCCTTAGTCACATTTAAATAAATAATTTATTAAATTTCTAAATCTTAAAATTTTAAAGAATAAACTTCGTTACCACATCATTACTCTTGCTTTCTCTTATCCGTCGGCCGCAAACAACTTACCGATCGCGAAAAGGAGTATGGCGTGGAGTATCTTATTAATAGTCTTTTTATAAAATAATATTTCTTTTAAATAAAATATTATTTCTTTTTCCAATCACATTTTTGATAGAATATCCGAAAAGAATTTGATTTTAGAAATTCTAATTTCTAAAGGAGTTGTCTATAATGCGATTTTTTGAAGATTTTGGTGACAGAATCCGGCGGAAGAAATTGAGGTTAAATCTTGATTTGTTGCAGTTAAAATGGTTTTTTAACTGCATATTTGGATTCAGCACCCTGAAAAACCCCTTGGATGCTCTGATTGTACAGAAACTAGCTATCAAACTTGCGATTCCAATAAATTGCTGCCAGATTTTGACTGAAAAAACCACCAGAAAAACTTTCAAAAAATCTCATTATAGACAACTGCATTTCTAAATCATAAATCATTCCAGTTATGACCGAAAACCCTATTTCAACAACAAATACAAATCTGTGTCTAAGCTATGAAAAGTGTCTCCGGCTTCAGAATGAAGTTATAGTGTTAGGACACCGTGGTTCAATTGCTAGTATCAAGGATAACCATGCCCAAACTTAATGCATGTAAGACTTCTCACTTATACGAACAGTGTCATTGGACATGTTAGTTATTATAAAAGGTGTTGCCGTTTGAAGTAAGCTAATTAAACATAATAATTAAACATTCTTGCAAGGCTTTTGAGGGGAAAGGTGGAGATGGAAATTTATTCATAAACCTTTAATTTAATTAAGTAAATTAATTAATGAAGTTAATTAATATAATACGTCAATTGTGACTACTTCAAAGTGGGAGTATTTCTTCTCGGTTTAAGAATCACTCTCGTAATTAAGTAAAAGTTATATGTCTATGTAAAGTTTTTTTGGAAGGAGAATCATTCAAAATCTCATTATTATTGATGACTTGGTCATTCTTTTGCAAAACCGCATTAATAACTCTCTTTTGTCTACTATCAAATTCTAAGTTTGTGTAAAAAAGATCTATCATATACAAGGAAGTTTTCTCTCTAAATATTTTATTCATCCATAAGTACATCAATAAGAAGGTGGACCTCCTTGTGAATGAGGCGGTTCATCTAGCAAAAGAAAACCTTTAAGTGGATGGGTTCTAAGATTAACCCTAGTTCCTTAAGCCTGCCTACAAACCATGTTTTGTAAGTGTCACTTTTTAGCTGATATTTTTTTGGAGGATTTACAAGCTAGCAATTTTAGAACACTATAACACCCTTGTGCCTATTCTAGAGCATAGATTTGGACCACAATTTAGATTTTTGTTCTTACTATAATGTTGATCAATCCGGACCAACAAAAAATATTTGTAAAAATTATACAATTGTGCCCTGACACATATTTATAAAATAAAAATATATTTTCAGTTAAAGTTAAAAAGAAAAAAATTAATATAACATTTTAGTACTTAACCCCTAGTTATGTACATAATTTTATTTTAGGGGACTTATGTTATTAATTACTTCTCTCCAAAAGTGAAATTGAAATATAAATCAAGTTAATTAATACAATAATTTTAGTACAATGTATCCCTAGTTATGTACATAATTTTATTTCAAAAGACTTATGTTATTAATTACTTCTCTGTAAAAGTGCATTTGAAATATTAATCCAAGTCTAAACAACTACAGTGATTAGAAAAAATGTAGAAACAAATTTCAGAATCTCTTTGTCCATTTTGTGTCTTGTAGAGGCAACATTGATTTGTTGAAGCATCTTGATGTTGTAATAGATTTTTAAATAATTCTGTCACGAGATGAGTTGAAATTTTTTGCTTCATTTGTCATTTCCATCTAGAAGTTTCAAGTCAAAGATTAATCATAGTTTTATAACAGTTTTTTGTTTTGTTTTGTTTTTATTTTTTTTAGTAGTTCGAGCTTCGGCCAAGGCCAACTTGTTTATTGGCTGAAAGAAGAACGACCAATCCATAGTGGGTTGTTATCACAGATGAACAAGCCTAGATGTCCCTTGGGATAATTTAATTCCCCAAACTGGCTTCCATCCACAACCCCTCCCCATGAGATTTGAACCCAAAACATGGCAAGGAATAAATCCCACTCAATCCAATTGGTCTACACCTCATGTGTATAGCTTTGTGAGTTTTACAAAACAACACTCATTTAACTTAGATGGGATTTTTTTTAATTGTTATTATTTTTCAATTATCTATATATATATATATATATATATATATATATATATATATATATATATATATATAATATATATATATATATATATATATATATAATGTTCTAAATATCTAATTGCAAAAGGATTAACATTATTTAACACATGCCTTATTTTTTTGTAGGGTAAATTTTTATTGCCTTCAAAATTAGAAATTACAAGATAAATTGAAAAGTCAAAGCTAGTCTCTCGCTAAGGAGACCTAACCAAATCCAAAAACTAGCTCTTCATAGTAATGTGAGAGGCAACTAAGTACCAGGAGATATCCAATTTAGAATACAAAAATTGAGAGTTTTAGCCTAAATGGCAGTGTAGAGAAGCATTATTAAGAAAAGACCATAAAGCATTAACATACTAGAAACGATGTTGAAGGGTCTGAGTCCGAAACAATGACTTGGATGGGTTCTTCAGTATCTCCTAAGGTTCCTCCCATCGAGGTTGGATACCAAAATGCTATTCAAATTTCTCTATACTTTGATCTAAATCCCTCAAATGACGATGCAGATGCTCAAGGGAATGGATAATATCCACATGATGCTTGTGTTGGTCCAAGAGAGTGTGTCCCATTAGAAATTTCATATGTTATTAGATATAAATTGTTTTCATGTACTGATTGAAACAATCTCTCATATGCCTTGTATCTCAAATCTAATTTTCCCATTCATTAAGGACTTCCATGCCTAAGAGTGGTAGTCTATGAGAGGAAGCTCCCCCCTCATCTCGGGCGAGCTCTTCCTGAATGGGTCCGGACATGAGATCATGAAATTAGGAGGCAATGTCCTCTAGACGGTGATGCATATGTGTACTACCTGTGTGGACCCACTCTTGGTAGTAGGCGACCCCTCTCTTAACTCACGCCTGCTAACAAGGCATGGAAGAAAAGTCAGGGAATCAATATTGCTCGAATAAAGACCATAACAAACTCAAGGATTTAGGGAACTAGGAGGAGTGACACATAACTCAAGTACCTATCAAAGAATCACTATAGTTAGAAGGACCTCCATAAGAACCGTTAGCACAATGGAAGGGGGAAGATAAAAGGTAAACCCAAATTAGTAGTAGTCTAAACCATACCAAAAAGAAAGCTTGCATCGTGTCAACTCTTAAGGAGGAAAAGGTAGTGAGAGGAAATAGGTTGAAGGAAAATGGATAGGCCACTCTGCAAAGGACCAAAGGAGCCCAAGAATAGGAGAAAGGAGGGAGGTCCAAGAAAGGAGGTGAAATTAGATAAGAACCTAGGGGTAGTCACCCAGAGGAAGCTGTAATGAAAGAGGAAGGAAGAAATAAAAAATGACAAGCCTGAGCACTAGAGCCAACAATGATTTGGCCAACATGTAAGAGAACAAATGACACAGGCTGAATTCAATTGTGTATGGAGAGCCAATATTACTAATTTCAAAGCATTGTTGTAGAGCCAAAAGGAGACCCATGCTCTTGAATTATCTAATTACCATAGCTTTGTGGTAGATAAACCCTTGTCAGATTCTATTAGTGAACAACAACATGCCAAGCTCGTTTCCCTCCCAAAGGCTTTGGAATTGGATGCTTCTGCAAGTTACTCCCATAAAAAAAACTCTAAATGTGGATGTGGGCTTCGAGCCATGGGTAAGGTCGTTTCCCACAATTGCAACACGAGTGATCCCTCAATTGATGCACAAAGAGGGTGATAAACAACTATTCTCCAAATCCTTGGCCTTCATGGTATGGATGGATAGAATGGTGGTCCATCTTCCGTAGTTTAGAACATTAATTAACCATGGGGGAATGTTGCCACGTTCCTTGATCTATTGGCCAGGTGGGCGCCAATGGTGGGATGGTGATAGCCCACAACCCCCTGGTTTCAATCGTCACCCCATCTAGGAGTGCATACCCCCTTCATTCAACAAAAGAAATATTAATTAATTAATTTTAATATAATTGATAATATTTATATTTATAAAACATATATGGTTAATGTATGAAACTAAGTTGTATTTAAAATAAAATAAAAAACTCAGTGTTTGTCAATCATCCAAAGAATATAGTGTTATATATCAAAACCCTCCAATATAACTAAAAAGAGATATAATTTCATGAAAGTATTTAACAATATACAATTAATAATATAATCCTAATATATTGTAGAGTTTAAAAAAATGCAAATCAACTTGGGTTAATGTCTCCATTGGTTGTGTGAGAAGCCACATGATTTTCCATATGCGTTTTCATGTTCAAATCTAGAAGTTGGGTGGCAGGGTGCCTTGAATTCTCTATTGCGAAGCTGACCAAGGGTGTTGGATTTCGAGATGCAATCTAACCTGCAAATGAAACTAAATATCCAATTTATAATGAAGAAGCACGTTCTCAACCTTAGTCTAGTGGAGGATTTGAAACTATTGTATTAAAATGTCCATGGTCATTACTTCCTGATATATCAAAGCACCAATTTAGACTTGGAGATGTTGCACAATGTCTTGTAACTCTTCAATTAATTATTCATGATGTAGGAGAGACCCCACATTTCCAGAATTGTAGAATAAGTCGTGGGGAGAAAACAGGGTTGTCTGATTATAGAAGAAGGCTCCCATCCACTATGGAGAAGACACACCATTCAATAGAAAATGCTTGGGCGATATTAAATAGTATAGCATTCCTAAATGCTTCATGGCGACCAATAACTAATGATGTCTCATCCTAATTGAAACTACCACCTTCTCTACCCTCATTGTAACATAATGGACTTTCTTCTCCTTCATTATAGATAATACCCCACCACAAGCTCACTAAATGAGAACACATACCTTATGATGGTAGTTGGCTTGTGTCAAGCAATATGAGCAACCTACATGGATTTTGACTCCCTGTGTTGGTATTGATTGCACCTAATTCAACATTGAAGGAATCATAGTACAAATTGATGGTATAACTTAGAGTCAATTAAAATATTACCCTATTTCCCTTTTATAACTTTATTAGAAAATAAATTTGCTTGGGTATTGTTACCATGAAACACATGGAAGAAGTCCAGAGGGGATAGAATGTACACCAACTAAGATTTGACAAAGAATTGAACTAAGTTTAGAATCTTAAGGAGAATTTTGCTTCGGTATTGTTACCATGCAACACATGGAAGAAGTACATAGAGGGGATAGAATGCAACCCAACTCAAATTTGATGAAGAACTGAACTAAGTTTGGAATCTTACAGAGATGTTCCTTCATGAAGGTGTTTGATTATGTTCTTGAAATCTCCAATTATTGTCAATATTTTACTACTTATACTAAGTTGATCTCTTGAAGGAGAGAGTATGTTTCTCTCTAATTATTGGTAGCCAAGCCAAAATTCCAAGCATATGAGAATATTGTTGTTATTTTTAGGTTAAAGGAAATCCTTCTTGCACGTACCACCCCTAATTTAACTATTTAAATTAACCTTAAATGTTAACAGACAAGATTTTTAAATACCATAGTATGATGATGATGATGAAGAAAATGATGATGATTAATGTCCACTAAGATAAATATAGTTTATCAGACCTTAAGAAGGTTAGAGATTACTAGGAAATTATTTATCATTTTATTTCTATGCTTGAAAAGAATTAAGGGAAGTGTTCCAAGATCACCATGTTTGCTAACTTAAGTTCAACAAGGTCGGTAGTGTGACAAATATTTTGAAAATAAACTATCGAATGTGAGTATGAGATGGATAATATAAGATAAAACACCTTTTACCTTCAAACCTTTTAGTGTCACAAAGGTGATAAACTCTTTCATTCCCTATGTTTTGGGAATTGACCAAAGCTTGAATTCACTAGGAAGGTCACGATAAATTTTTCTTATTTAAGCAATCTCTATTTTATTCTTAAGATTATTCAAGACAAATGGATATTTTTTTATTTTCAAAATTGGGGTTGATCACCTCCTTATAGTATCTTAGTTTCTTTTTTCCCTCTAACTCCTTATCACCCCACAATCTCTCCTTAAAATTTGATATAATAATATTTTTAAATATATTATATTTATTAGACATAAGTAATATATATATATTTAGTATTTTGTTTAAAATACTGTTAGCTTTTTCCTTTACTAAAATTTGTTAGTCATGTATTTCTATTTTAATATTAGTTTAAAATGTTAAAATATAAATATTATTAATTTTTTCCTTTGTTTCTTGCAGAGAAATCTTACAAAGGGAAAATGACTTATTCATGAGATTTTAAAGGGTTGAGTGCTCTAGGGTCATAGCTCTAACTAGATTACGAAATAGCAAGGGGAAGGATTCAATGGTGGCTTGTAGGAGTGTGGCATGCAACAAAGAGATATGGCCACAACATGTAACTTGGGTTGAACATGAAATGGATTGCACCCATTGCTAGTTTATTTTTGGGTGTCCAACAAAGGATAAAGAGTCCATGGACAAGATTCCATGGACAAGATTGAGGTGGTAGTGCAATGACTTTGGTAAACAATAGATGCAAAGTACATATTGGCCGAGACCCAAGGTTGAGTGTATGACTTAGGCAATGCTCAGCCTTGAGAGACCAAATTTTTTAGACTTGTCGAAAATGTATTGGGACAAAAAGGTCATGGATGTGCAAGCAATAACCATGTAGTGCTTGGAACTTGCTTGATTGAGGAAGAAATTCTCACTCTTTAAGGGAAAGTTCCAAGATTTTGTCTAAGGCATCTTTGAGCTCACCATAGTTAGGGGTTGAACAAATAGCAGGGAGCGTGTTGATGATAGGCATGACTCATGGGGCTCCAAAGTCTCTTAGGAAAAACCCCTTATGATCACATAGGACCCTCTCATGCCTTCCACCAACTTGGTTGCACACTTAGCTTGAGAATTCCAGGTTTTGTGAAAGAGGAGGCTACTCCAAGGCCTTCCTTGGAGCGATATCTGTCCTCTCATGCTTTTCAATTATTTATTTGCTTTTGTCTTCTAGCACCTTTTTGTAGAGTAGTAAGAAGTTGGACAAAACTTTAGCTAGCTCATACATATAGTTTTTTTTTTTCTCTTCAGATAATTTTAATTTTTTTTATGAAAGTTACAAGTTCTTGTTCTTATTAATATAATTGAATGACAAAACTTGGTTTCCCTTTTGGTAAGGCTGGTGGTATTTTATGATTTTGTAAATTTTATTGTATTGTTATGAAATGAAAAAATATATTCAAATTGAAAAAAAAAAAACTTTATTAAATTTAATGATTCATCTAATTTTATTTTAATATTATTAAATTATTTATATATTTTTTCATTTTACTATTATTTAAAATTTTAAAATGCTATTAAAATTATTAAAATTTTTAATACATTTAATTTTTAATACATTTATCTTCACTATATGGAGTTCATTCCACAAATACACCGCCTTTACATCAAATTTGTGATTGGGTGCGGAAGTTTTCATCCTTATAAATAAACAATTATTATATATTAATATTTTTAAATTATGAGGAAACAACAACAGATTAATCAGAAAAATCAAGTTAAAAAACTTATAATATTTTATATAGCCTCATTAATTTCCTATAGCGTCATATTCTAAAACGAATTTAAATTACTTACACAAGTTAAGCCATTAAATCTAAAACTCCAAAACTCCTCTTATATGATTAAATTTCCTTCTCAATGTTGAAAATTAAAGCTAAAGCATCTTTGAAACTCCTCCCTGCTTTTTAAGTGACAGTCAAATTCGTAAGCTGAAGTTAAAGCATCGTTGAAAAGAAAGGCACATTCCATTTCAGTCGCTCTCTATTTTCCTTTTCCCTAACTTTAAGTATTCCTTCTATATTAACAAATGTGAAATATAACCTTTCTCTAAGTTATTGTTTATTTATTTAAAAAAAACATCATTGTTTAAATATAATTTATTATTTAAATATAAGTGAAGTATAATTTATAGATACCTGAACGCGGGTGATAACAATGATATTAATGGTGATTAGATGGAAGGGTGGTGGTAGGCCTAGCCACATAGCTGCCCGTGAAGGGAATTCATGGCACTTTACAGAAGCCATTAATTGGGTGCTCCAGTCGAGAATTCTCTATCAAGATCACGGCAATGGCCTCCACAGACCATAATGAAGTCTTTCCTCCTCTGCTCAACAGCATTTTCCCTCCTCAGGCAGTGAAGCCTTGCTCTCGCACCGTTACTAGAAGCCGTTGTTGGTTGCTCAGTGGCGTGGACGTGGGAAATGGGTATCATTTCTCCCAAACCAGGCACTGCAATTTGATTCCAGCGCAAAATTCCTCAGCTCTCTCTCTTCATAGCCATTCCTATGATTTCCCCACTAATAGCTCTGTGACGAATTCTGCCATGGCTCGCATACACCACCGCATGCGAAGCAAAAGAGGGGGTAGTCGTGGCGGAAGCATCCGTCCTCCTGCTATGCCCAGCCCTGCATCTGCTTCCCCTCCTCTTCTCCTGACATTTCAAATCCATATAGCACCTTCTCGGGCCAGTATCTTGATACCCGCAGTAGCAGAGGACGAGCTCAACTCCAGGGTTCCCGCAAGATGGACACAACTTTTCATATGGCCAATTTTCCCCTTCCCCCTCACCCTGCTCCTCACACGAATCAATTTGGCTTTCGCAGCACCCTTCATAGGCCTGTTATCACCGCCACAGTCACCATCACCTTCTCTGAGGAAATCGACCCGCAAGACGCTCTGCCAGAGAACAATGGCGAGTAGCAAAGAGCCGATCAAATGAACAGGAGCGCCCGAGACACAGGCAAGCAGCAGCTGGTTGAGGACCTTGCCACCCCACATGGAAAGGAGTTGGTTGGCAGTCAGCTTGTTGCCGAAGGCAGAGCTGGAGACACGAAGGCAATCGGTGGCAGAGCAGGAGACACATCCAGCCTGCATGTAGCAAAAGGTAGCTCTGCTGGCACTCCACCAGCTCATGGAATTCAGCGCGGCATGTCAGTGGAGGATGAGTACACGTATCGCATTGTGGAAGAGCCCAACCCATATGACATCGAGGAAGTCATGCCCCCAGGCCTACGGTAGTCTTCCAACCGTGCTAGGCGAGGTGCCGCACCACCGAACACTTTCTTTTCACCAATAATTATGTTCGTGAACTACGCCTAACCACTTATCCTACTTAGTTTGTGTTTCTCAACCAAGTAATTATTAATGTTCCTTTATACCAATGAACACCCATACACATTCATTAACATCAACAATTATACATGAAGAACACAATTGCACAGTATAAAGGGAGGGGCAACTCCCTAAACAATGAGTCTACCCGGTAATATATTATACAATGTTTTACAAGTTACAAAGCTTTACAAGTATACTTGGAAACCCCAAGTTTCATACTTAGCCAATTTTACAATCTCGTCACACCTCCGTGCGACGACCAAGATTTCCTTGCCCAAGGCGGGTGGGCGTGCCCTCACACGAGCTGCCTTTCGCACTTCACAACCGAACCTTGTCTCTTCATGCACAATGAGTGGGCAACTCCACCAAGTCACCAAGACACCCTCTTCGCACAACCGGCTTCACCAAATGTCTCACCGTGCACACTTGCACGACGGGCGAGCGCTCACCCGAGTCACCCAAGAACCCGTGCCAAGTCATCACACCAATCGAGCATTCACCCTTCGTTTCACCGTCGAGCGCTCCTTCGCACAACCCGGGCGCCACACCCGTGCACGCCCCACTCTTCGACCGGTGGGAAACCTCTACCAGTGCCCTTCACTCCAACCAAGTATATGCTACCTCTGTGCGGCCTTGCCCAAGAACTGGCGCATCACCAAAACCGTGCCTTTCTCCTTTGCTATGTCTACACCTTAGATCTGCGCCTTCTTCACATGTTGAGCGAAGTTCGAATGGTTGCAAATGACTCCAACTCGCATACAATATATACAAGTGGCAGGGCAAGGTCGTCGCTACCTAGCCGACCTGCCCACGCCCTCAACGCCATCGCAATTCTTCTTCAAAACTCAAGTCGGCCAACATCCAAATGCCTACAAGTAAGGTCGGCCTTACTTCATTTGTTGGTCGGCCCGTGGGTGCTCCTCCATGCTCCCACACATATATAAACAACTCGCCCAACCTTCTACACACTTGTCTTATACCATAACACCTTCGCACGCCTAAGTCGAGCTCGCACTTCAAGTCGGAACGCGTTCAAGGACTGCAGGTCCTTACATCCTCCTCCACCTAAAGTCGTTGTCGTCCTCGACAAAATACCATCCTGGTAGCCATCCACCAAGATCAACATCAATATCTGTCTCATTTTCAATCCATGATGTCAACTCCTCCACATACTGCCAACATCCCTGCAACATATGTAGAACTTCCATCTCCATATGTGTCGTCCTCATCCTGTGAACTATCATCCTCCCTGCCTGCCTGATGTCAACATCTCTCTGGTACACTGCTAGCCCCCATGACTTGAACTAGTCGGGGGATCAGTCCAACTGTCATGCTCAAATCATAAGAATGTCCCTCCTTATGCCTTCACCAGTCTATCTCGGATTCTGCCACATCCTGGACTCACCAAGAATCTCTCCCATGCTCAGGTCCATGGAAACTCCATCCCCTCTGCAGCATGTCATGATGCTTGATGCCAAGCCATCCCCGCACCATTTGCCATACCTGCTCAACCTGTTTTAAGGACTCACTGCCATGAGCAGCTAACAATGAGCCCCATCTTCTCGTCATCTAAGAAGATGTGGAGGGAGTAGAGCATGAAGGCTCACCCTCACTAATCAACTCAATCCATTTGTCAGGATTTTCTATCTCCATCCTTTGTAGATAAGTGACCCGATCCTCCTCTCGGATATTCAGCCTCACATATGCCTCGTCATCATCATCGTCATCCTCGACCACTTCTAGCCTTCTTGACAAATCCAAGATACTATCAGAAAGAGTCCTGATGACCAACGACTACTCAGTAAGCTTTGTCTCAACCATAGACAACTGCTTACTCATATCTTCCATCTGCTTCTCATCCTCCATTTCCATCACTGCCAACTTACAATCAGGCTTTGTCACTCCAATGGTTGGTACACCAATGGGTACATCTTCCCTTCCATTGTAAATGTACAGCCTCTTCAAATGTGGAACGATCATAGCATCAAATTGTTTCAAGAATTCCATTCCCAACACAGCTTCATAGTCGTCTATCTGCACTATAGTGAAGTCGACCTTCCCTGTCCACTCACCAAGTATTGTGTCCACCTTTTCAGCTACACCAAGAACACACTCAGGAGGAGAATTGGTTGTCTTCATTTGTGCCTTCACCGGTACAAATTTCAGCCCAATCCTTCTCGCAATATCTTCTCCCATGAAGTTGTGAGAGGCCCCACTATCCACCATAGTGAGTATATCAACATCCCCAACCTTCATCCGAACATACTCCAACTTGTTCCTCTCAGGATCCCTCCAAGAGATCACCTCTATAGCAGCAGCAACACCAAGTATCTGCATCATCCCCACAGAAGCTTCTTCATTCTTCTTATTCGATTGTGCAATCACAACCACTTTCGGTCTAGAAGGACAATTCTTCACCGTATGTGGTTCAACACATATCCAACACTTCAAGGCTTTCTTCGCCTTCGACTTATCATTCTTCGAAGCATCCTCTTTCTTCTTCTCTTTTGGCTTATTGGACTTCTTCTTTCTATCATCAGAAGTCTCATCATAATGCTCCACCAACCTATCCACAACAACAAAAGCTTCTTCAAGTGTTCTAATCCTCAACCCCTTCACTTCATTGCGTGCCCAAGGCTTCAACCCAATAATGAAATTGAACACTTTGTCTCTCTCCGTCATGTCAGGAAGTTCCAGAACCGCACTTGCAAACTCCCACTGATATGTCTGAAGGCTCCCTATCTTCTTTATGAACTTTATCTTCATCCTTGCTTCCTACGTTTCATCCTGAGGACTAAAATGGGTCTGCAAAGCTTTCTTCATCTCATCCCACGAAGTAATGTCACCAGCACTGCCATTGGCAATCTGATCCATCTTCCTTCGCCACCTTAGCATCCTTTGTCAAGAACTGAGCAGCTACCTTGACCTTCGTCTCATCATTAGATAGACCCAATCATTTCAAGTATTGCTCCATGTCCCATAGAAAGTTTCCAAGAGTCTTCGCACTCCTTGTACCATCATAAGATTCTGGTTCCTTGACTTTCACATGAGGCACTCCTCCTCCTGAGTTATGCCTCACGGCCTTCTTCAACACCACGATCTCATCTCTGTCTTCGTCAAGAGATTTCTGCAAGTTCACAATCTCTGCAAGACCTCGGTCTCTTGCCTCTTCAACCTCCTTGACCCTTACTTCAAGTTGTGTACACATAAGATCAGTGTACTCGTGTTGAGTCTAGAGTTCCTCAAGCTCTTCCCTCATCTTCGAATTGGCCTCTTGATCTCTCTCGATCAAGACCATCTTCTTAGTCCAGAAAGCTTCTAAGTCCTCCATCTTCTCCAACACCTTTTCAGTGAACCCAAGAGTAGTATTCTTCGCACTGTGACTAGACCTAGCCTGAGATTCAGCCGCCATTGCTAACAACTTCCTTCTTCTTTGCAACCTATTTTCGACCATCCAACAACTTCACCAAGATGCCTGCAACCTGAACCAACCCTTGTTCCACTTGTATGTGAAACAACGTCCTTCACCTGTAAGTACCTGCTTCATTGTCTTCAATTTCCAAATTTCAACCAGCTCTCTACAAGACTCCTCCAAGTCTTCAAAATAGCTCCGATACCACCTCACGATAGTGTAGTGGGATCAACACTTCTTCATCAACCCAAATATGAGTGCTGATACCAACTATGACGACTGTCGGAGCGACGGTAGTATTCCAACCGTGCTAGGCGAGGTGCGGCACCACCGAACACTTTCTTTTCACCAATACTTATGTTCATGGACTACGCCTAACCACTTATCCTACTTAGTTTGTGTTTCTCAACCAAGTAATTATTAATGTTCCTTTATACTAATGAACACACATACACATTACTTAACATCAGCAATTATACATGAAGAACACAATTGCACAGTATAAAGGGAGGGGAAACTCCCTGAACAGTGAGTCTGCCCGGTAATATATTATACAGTCTTTTACAAGTTACAAAGCTTTACAAGTATACTTGGAAATCCCAAGTTTCATACTTAGCCAATTTTACAATCTCGTCACACCTCCATGCGACGACCAAGATTTCCTTGCCCAAGGCGGGCGGCCGCGTCCTCACACGAGCTGCCTTCCGCACTTCACAATCGAACCTTGTCTCTTCGTGCACGACGAGCGGGCGACTCCACCAAGTCACCAAGACACCCTCTTCGCACAACCGGCTTCACCAAATGTCTCACCGTGCACACTTGCATGACGGGTGGGCGCTCACCCGAGTCACCCAAGAACCCGTGCCAAGTTGTCCCACCAACCAAGCGTTCACCCTTCATTTCACCGTCGGGCACTCCTTCGCGCAACCCAGGCGCCACACCCATGCACGCCCTACACTTCGACTGGCGAGCGACCTCTACCCGCGCCCTTCAATCCAACCAAGTATACGCTACCTTCATGCGACCTTGCCCAAGAATGGGCGCATCACCAAAACTGCACCTTTCTCCTTTGCTGCATCCACACCTTAGATTTGCACCTTCTTTACATGTTGAGCGAAGTTCGAATGGTTGCAAATGATTCCAACTCGCATAAAATATATACGAGTGGCAGGGCGAGGCCGTAGCTACCGAGCCAACCTGCCCACGCCCTCAACTCCATCACAATTCTTCTTCAAAACTTAAGTCTGCCAACATCCAAATGCCTACAAGTAAGGTCGGCCTTACTTCATTTGTTGGTCGGCCCGTGGGTGCTCCTCCACGCTCCCATGCATATATAAACAGCTCACCCAACCTTCTATGCACTTGTATTATACCATAACACTTTCGCACGCCTAAGTCGAGCTCGCACTTCAAGCCGGAACGCGTTCAAGGACTGCACGTCCTTATAGAGGGGGTCCCTTGCATGGTCAGAGCGCCCAACCCATATGTCTAGTCACCAGGTGTCGCCTTGCAGATCAACGGAGGTTTTACAAGCTTGTTGTTTGAGGTTTTTACTCCTGTTTTTTCAAACCTGTTGGTATGTTTTGATTGATTTTGAACTAGGACTCCTGTGTGGGCCTTTTAAAGTTAAGTTTCAAGACCCCTGTGTGGGCTTTTTGTTGTAATCTCACTCAGACTGGTTTCCCATCGAAGGGCAGTCGAGTTTCTTTTTTGACAGTTATGACATAACGTTGTTCCGCACCGTAGAGGCTGGAGCCTCGATGTATTATTATTTTGCTTAATTTCAATAAAATAGTTTTACTAGAAAAAAAAAATTATAATTTGAGAGAGCGAAATCAGTTTTGGGTATGGAAATAAAAAGAATGTGATTTTTTATGTTTAAAAATGATATTTTAAAATGTAAAATAATTAATTTGAAAAAAAATTTAAAGAGCATTGAATTTACAAATTAAACAATTAATTTAAGTTTAAAAATTCTACTAAATTGTAAATTAAAATTAACCCAACGAAAATATCATAAAAAGACCACTGTAAACTTTTATATATATATATATAAATGAGGTTAATGAGAGGGTAAGTTTCAGTTATGTTTTAAAACCGTTAACTAGTTTAATCATTAATTGTTTCCATCAAAAACAACATAGATTTGGAATCTATTCCCAACAAGAACGTTTTAGGTCTATCAATTTTGAAAAGAAAGTTTTAATTTTAAATAATATTTATATGAAAGATCCAATTTATCATATTATTTGAAATAAAATCAAATATTATTAAATAATTAAAAATTAAATTTATATAAAATAAATTTATTTTAATTAATTAAAATTTAATTTAATTAAAAATGTGTTAACCATAATAATCATTATTATTCATGGGATGAATGATGAGCTTCCATAGGATGAATAAAGTTCTCCCACATCTGAATCGTAAGGTTTCTGGCTTGTTGTTTGTGTCGCAAACATGATGTTCTCTCCTGTGATCTTCTATATCTATGGTGGAGACTCTATCTACCGGCACACTTGCTACAATATATGAACTCCCAAATGAGGGGTGAAATCGACTACTTTGAGAAGGTGGACACAGTCAAAACCTTAAAAGAGGCTGATAGTTATGGGACCAGTAAAATAACGATAACACTGGGGATAATGTGATTCTGGGGCCCATTGCTAGTCCATAAATCAAATTTGGTGCTTGTTTAAAGTAGTTGAACAACCCAAATTGGATATCTAATTAGAAACCATTGAAGGTTGTATCTAGTTTATGAAAAAACACATTCCAATATGCAAATTTGTGGGGGGTTTGGCTGAATGAACGAGTCTTGGAGAAATGGATCCAAAGTCGTTGGCAACCTAAAGGGAAACTTGAACTAAAACTTAGAGCCAAGTGTTTCTTCGCCACCATTTTCTATTGTTTGGAGGACTGTAATAGAGTGCTAAAGAACATGCCTTATGTCTTTAGGATAATTGAGTTATTTATGAACTTCTAGGAGGAATGATACAATCTAAAGCAAGATAAATTCTTGGTTGCCTTGCTATGGGTTCGCTTATTCTTGGGATTAACAAAATTATGGCAGTCAACCATTCTTGAAAGAATTAGTAATGCTATAGGTCCATTTGTCAAAATATTTGAGGGTACCAAACAAGGAAGATATGTCTTGTACATCCGGATCCATGTATATATGAACATATTGCAACCTCTATTCGACCTCGATTGAAATCTCCTACCGTGATGAAGTTTGGAATCAACCCTTGGATTCTGAGCAGATTCCTTTTCATTGTAGATAATTCCATGAATACATGCACCTCTCTAAAAGTTCCCGACTCTCCAAAGAGGAACAACAACTAGTTACTAATCTAATGAATTCTGAAGGATTCCAAACAATAATGAGAAGGTGGTGTAGCCCTATGAATATGTTAGTGAATCCATAGGAAACAACTTCCTTAGATGTCAATCTCTATGCAACACTTCAAGAAACTTAGTAGTATATTGAGCTCCTAGAGGATATCATGAATCTCAACCCACTAGAGAAGGCTAGCAATCAATAGAGCAAAGCCAAATTCAAGGCGGAAGTAGAATCACTAGAGGAGGTAGAGAAAGAGGTGTGATAAGAGCAGGTCCCAATAGCAATTGATGAAGAGGATGATGTAGCTCTCATTAGCCAAGATGAAGAAGTCCTAGCAACACTCTTAAATGAATGGAAAAATAAACACTTAATAAATCTTGGAACTCCAACTGAAACAGTGGTGGAGAAGATACACTCACAAGAGAATCCAAAAAATACGAGACCAACCAAGGAGGTCAAGAAAAGGGAAGAAATACCACCCAGGAAGAAATCCAAATAGTGGGTGCAGAGATGATTAATGCTAGATAAATAGTGCCCCTTTCGTAGGTCTTTTCCTCCATTAAACAACTTTTGCAACAAAAATTGTCTCTTGGAACATCCATGGCCTCCATAGCCAAGGTAAACAAAGGTACTTTAGAAATAAAGTGCTCAAGGAAAATCCTCAATGACGTTGATTCAGGAAATAAAAGTATCCTCTGAGAAATTGAAATCGTTAGCAACCCACTGCTTGAAGGGTTGTGAATTCACGATAATATACGCCAAAGGTAGTGCAGGAGGACTGACTATCTTCTGGAATTATTAGGAAGTCTCCTTCTCTAACTAGAAAACAAGACCTCACATTACCTCTAGCCGGTTTCATTATATTGGTTCAAAAGAAGTGGGGTTCCTGTCAACAGTTTATGGTCCCCACATCCTGACAGAGAGGGAAAATTTCTTGGAGGATATTAGGACTATCATATCTCCACACCAGGAAGGGTTATGGATTGTGGGAGGTGATTTCAATGCCATAAAATTCCTATATGAGAAGAAGGGAGGGATCAGGCGTCTTGATGTAAAAGCTTAGTAGTTCTGAACCTTGATCCATGGCCTTTAATTGATAGATATCGATACAATTAATGGGGTGTTTACCAGAAACAATTGGAAGGGAGTATGCCACCAAATTGCAATCGGGTTAGATTGATTTCTAGTGACATGATATTTGATGAACACATATATTTTTGTGGATGTAACTATTCTACTAGCACTTGGATTAGATCATTAGCCAATTCACTTAGATCTGGACCCGAAGATGGGACATAAAAATTAGCCATTTGATTTTGAGAGCTTCTGGTTGCAGTGCCCTGGGTTCAAGGACAAAGCCCGAGTTTGGTGGGAGGAGATCATAATACAAGGAAGAGGTAAGATGCACAAATTTCAGTTAAAACTTAAGGCACTCAAAGCTAAGATCAAAGAATGGAATAGACAGGGATTTGAGAACATTTTGATCGATAAGAAAATTTTGGAGAGAAAGATGTAGTGGATATGACAATATATTATTCTAAATGGGAGGCTAGATGAACTAATACAGAAAGAAATAGAGAAACTCAACCAACTTGAGAAATGCCACAAGAAAGAGGAGATTATATGGAAACAAAAGTCTCGTGTTCAGTGGCTTAGAGCAGGAGAATGAAATACAAATTTCTTCCATAAGGCTATGGTAAAGCACCACATGAATAACATGATCTTATTGCTCTCTTCTTGTGAGGGACAACATTTGATTTAGCTCAAGTATATAGAGTGGGAGCTAGTATCATAATATCAATCATTACTCACAGAGTCATCCCCCATCTTGGAGGCGACCATCTATTACATTACTTCTCACATTCCTCGTCTTATTAATTAGGAGTAGAATGAGTCTTTTATGATAGAAGTAACTCTCAAAGAGGTGGAAGACATAGTGAATGCATTGCCATAAAATAAATCCACTGGCTCATATGGTTAGATTATTGAATTCTTCCAATCTTGTTGGTCATTTTTGGGCCAGGAGATCCATGAAATGGTGGAAGAGTCTTGTCACACAAAACAACTATGGATAGGACTCAATGCTACTTTTGCTACCTTAGCTCCTAAATATGGTAGAACTGATGATCTGAGTGGGTTTCGCCCAATTTATTTTCAACGTACTTTAGAAAATCATTTCCTCTGATTATCAATCGTCTCAAACCACTTCTCAAGTGCCTCATCTCTCTTGAACATACAGGTTTTGTGGAAGGTAGTAAAATATTGTATGGGATTGTAGTAACTCATGAAGTGATCCATTCCTTGAAAAAATATAAAAATGCGGGTATATTACTCAAGGTCGTCCTTTCAAAGGCTTATGATCGACTTAATTAGAAATAACTCTTGTTTACTCATGAGGCTTTTGGTTTCTCTCCCCCTTCGATAGCTTGTATCCATTCCCTAATATCCTCCCCCTTCTATTATATTATGATTAATGGATCCCCTTCTACTCCTTTTAATCATTTTAGAGGCCTCTGTCAAGGATATCCCCTCTCCCCCTTTCTTTTTATCCTAGCAATGAAAGGCCTATGGTGATATCTGAAACAAGAAGACATAAGCACATCCATGAAGGGACTAAGGATGTATTGTAATGACCGCCAAATCACACATAAATAGTTTGTGGATGAGATCCTACTTTTCACTCTGCTTATGGTGAGGGAGGCTCTCTACCTACCACAAGGGAGGCCCTATGCCTGAAAGCTACTTTGTAGCTTTTATGGAAGCCTATGGAACTCTAATTAATGATGATAAGTCCACTATTTTATTCTTCAATTATTCCATGGAAATCTAATGACATCTAATGAGGATTTTGGGGTTTTAGATTGGATCGTTACCTTCAGTGTACTTGAGCACTCCCTTATTATCTAATTCCCCATGCAACACCTATTTGAAGAATATCATACATTACATTAATTCCAAGTTGGAAAGCTAGGAATTTCGATCTTTAAACCTACCTGGTCGGATGGTCCTTCTCAAATCAATCTTTATGGCCCTTCTAGTATTTCAATTATCAGTGCCAGTGGTGCCAAAATCGATCATTAAACCCATGATATCCATTTTTCACAGATTTCTTTGGAAGGGGACTAATAAAGAGAGGAAATATTGTGTCTTGGGGGAAGACATGCTTGCCAAAATTAGAAAGAGGATTAGGCCTACAAAACCCAAATATTTTTAACAATGTGTTGGTTGCGAAGCTATGGTGGCAATGGATACAAAGAGGCTTGGGGCTATGGAAGAAAATACGAGATCGTAAATACAGGAAATCTTTATTGCAAGTCGAGAAACTAAGATACACAACTTTCCTTTGGGATCCTCCATATGAAATATTGCTTGGAATAGTCAATATCTTATAAAAAGTGAAAGCTTTTGGGATGCCAAAGATGGAAGAACAACTCTATTTTGGTAGGAATATTGGTAGAAAATGCCAAGATTAGGTGAGCAGGAGGATTTCAAAGAGCCATAACAATTTAATATTGAACAACAATATTTTAAGGTGGTAAAATTCTAAAATCTCACCAATTTACCCCTCTCTAACGCGCTTGGAAGATGAGTGAGGATTGGGCTCTCCACCTAGCACTAAGATCTTGGGGAACTCTATTGAATTCTTTGCAAGATTGAAGGATTCTTGTTTCTCTTGACTTGGATACTTTTATGAGGTCAGTTCCATTGAGGTATGTATACTATAAAATAAGGGTACAATCCTATTGCAGGATTGATATACATTACTAGGGACATTTAATGGAGGAAAATATGGACTAACCACTTGTGGCAAAAGTTACATGTTTCATTTGGCTCATGCATATTCGTCACTTGCAGACATGGGATCGAATCAGGAAGAAAGGGTATGCAAGCCCTTACCTTTTTTGATTGTGCTAGAAAGAAACGGAAACTATAGAGCATTTATTAAATTCTTGTCAATATGTAGACACCGTTTTGGAGCAACTCCAGGCCACCTTTGGTGCCACATATCAGATGAAGAAAGCTATAACGTCTACCCTAGAATAATGGATATAGGATTATGGATCAAATCCAATACTTAACTGAGCCTAGATCCTATATCCTAACTTCCTTCTATGGGCCCAATAAAAATAAAGGAATAAGAGGATATTCACCAAAACCTACTCTTCAATTGAGGTAATATCGAAACAGATTAAAAAGAATATTAAGGAGACTATTCTAAGTGAGTTGTGGCAGGAAGACATTTAGAAATAAAATCCTCAAGAGGCCCATATCATTTCATAGTTGGAGTTATATCCCTCGATGAGGTCCTTGTGGCCTTCAAAGTCACCTCTGTAGAGAGATTTTGGTCCCCCAATTTTTACTGTTCCCTCATATGGTTTTGTAAAATTGAGTTTTGGTGGGGCTTTGAAAGGAAGCCCTAGCCCAATAGACTATGGAGCTATTTTTCATGATGGTCAAGGAAACTTCCTTCAATTATATGTAGTTCATGTGGGACACACTAGAAACAACATGGTATAACTATGATTGGAAAGGGGCCTGAGGATAGCTATGGTATTGGCCATCCATAAAAGCCAAATCGAAGGGGACTCCTAATTGGTGATTACCTTAGTTAAAAACATCATTAATGGTACTAAGACAAAGAAGATATATAAAATTTGGGGAATGGAGTCTATTCTCTCCCAAATTATCTCCCTAATCAACTCCATTCCTTACATATTTTCCTCTCACACTAGAAGAACGAGTAACAAGGCTATTGATATTTAGGAAAATGCAGGTTTCTAAAATCAACAAGTAGAGTTTAATTTGGCTTGGGCAGAGACTGTGAATTTTGATTGGTATGACTCTTTACATTTTGTTGTGGAGATGTACCATGCTCCCAGATAGGGGTGCTTATAGAGGCTACAAAAGGCACGGGGAATAGAGTCACCTAGCATGTTATTGCAAAGGATATATGTGGTGAGGGCGAGGTGTGGCATGCTTCCCCTAGGTCCGATTAAGGGAGGCCTATTCCTTTCACATGTTTAAGTCTAGGAGAGCGTGTTTTCCCAACCCAAGTTGGGTAAGGTATTGTCTTTCTCATTTGATGAGTTTAGTAAATGGAGGAAAAACTGGGAGACTAGTTCTATCCCATAGAGTGGAAGAAATAAATTTAGGTGGATGGTTAGGAAACATTAAGTTTAGAGGAGCCTAGTTTCTATGCATGTTGCAAGTGGAGATCCTTTCTCCTCCTTCCTTTAAAAAATTCAAGGTGACTCTCCTATGGAAAGTATCTCTAGTTTTCTTGCGAGCCTTGATACTATTGCTCTACACTTTGGGGACAGACAAACTCGTCTATGTACAAGACAAGATGCAGCAGTGGAAGTTATTAGTGGGTGGCTAGAGTTAGGGGGTCTACATCGGTACCTAGGTGACACAATATTAGAATAATTGTATATGGTGAACACAACCTAGTATGCCATGTTGATGCACATCAACAATTCAAAAATTTCGCAAGAAACTATGAGTGTCCTCCCATCCTCAGATCTGTTTGCATAATAATGCCCTGGCTTGTTCTATGACTTTTCTATGTCATCTTAAAAAAAAAATGGTGCCACTGTCCATTCTCAGAAGGAACAAACAATGATCAGTTTCCATTTGTTACATCTTTAAACTCTTTCAATAACACTCTCATAAACTCTTGAGTTTTTGGGCCTTTGGTTTTTGTGGATATAAAATTCAATTTATATGTGTTTATTCACATAAACACTATAGTATTTGGGTCAAGCCATTTATATCAAAATATTTCCTTTTTAAATATTATGGTCTCCCCCTGTGACCCCTTCTAATCATCATAAAAGGTCCCAAAATTTTTGTGCCTCCTTGGCCTATTCAAACTATGTTCATTTAATCTATCGAAGATGTTGTCACCACTCCTTACCAATATTACTTTTGATCCTTTGATACATTACCTATGCCGATATATATTTATTTTTTTGTTATAAAAATATTTGGCCCTCCTTTCATAATCTAAGTGTAATGCATATCATATCACCCAATATACATTGAAAACCATGAGAGGTCCAATCCATGAGTCATAGGCTAATGCAAGCCTAGCCTGCAAAACCCAGAATCTTTAAACTTTGTCTATGCATATAACCATGCATTGCAATACACAGTAAATCCAGCATATTTTCCCTGATAGTTGTTAAAAGCTCTGAAAGTTCTAGACAATACATATGCACACAAATCACTGAAATAATTAATTAAGAAATAAATTATTTACAAGAGAAATCATGGCCTATTCATGGCCCCTTCTTCTTCATACTCACTCATTCTCTCCCACTCTCTCTCTGATTTTTAATGCCTTTGAGGCTACATAATTTATAAAACTTAGCATGATCTAGAATCACTCAACTAAAAGCTCTAAGACTCTACATGCAATG
>APFE031743566.1:62407-89620 GCA_000404065.3 Pinus taeda
TTGGAATTTAGGAAACTAATTCCACAAATGCATGACCCCCTATGTCTATTATTTACAATAATTTCCCTTTGGGTTGAATGCTCCCGCATCAGACTCCCAAGGTAGAAAAATTTTCATGATCTCCTGATCATGTGTTCAGATCTATGTTTGCCTGGATCCCATATCTTGTGTTGCAACTCTCCAGTTGTCGCTGCTTCTGTCTGTTGTTCTTCTCCAGGTCTCCATATCTTATGTTGCCTTGCTCCACTAGCTGCACTCTCGCAATCTTCCGCTGTCTTCCTTTTGCTGCTTCTCTTTTGTTTCACTGCTGCTGGTCTCTTCTGAGATTCCTTCATCATCATCTGCCTCATCATTTCAATTTCTTTGTCTAGCAAATTTTTTCCAGCATCTTCAATAAAACCTGTACTCACAAAACAATTGTTAGAATAAAAAATATAAGGCTTCAGTGCCTCTTCTGCTGCTATCACTGTTGTCTCAGCTGCCACTATGGATGTTGCGCTAGCTGTCACTATGGATGTTGCTGTCGCTGTCGCCATAGATGTTGCTACCTCCCAAACTTCCTATCCCTCTGCAACATGCTTTGGCTCATCACCTGCAATTTCATCTGCAACTTTTCCCTCTTGTTCACTGCACTGGCCTCTTTCTTCTGCAATCTCCCTGTCATACTCTGGATTCTCCAACCAGTACTCTAATAATGCAATTTCTCTGTAACATCGCTGAAACATATCATCATCACCTGCATTCATACATAAACTTTCAGTATCAACTGTTACTTCCTTTATTTGTGCTTCAGACTGATTCACTTCCACAAGAACTTCCTCTTGTGTTGTAACAATTTCATAAGATGGCACATCCTCCTCAACACCTGTAATCACATCACCTGCAAACATACACAACTCATCAGTTTTTAAACTGCAAGTCTTTTTAGTCCTCAGTGCTTCCTTCAACAGTTTCCTTTGAACCAATCTGCATGTGGGATTTTCAAATTTCATCTCTGGCACAAGAATTCTAAGTCCCTTTCTCACCAAGGCAATCAGAATTTGCCTCAACCTCCTCTGCAATTGTTGCCAAATCACTCTCTTTCCCTTTAGTGGAAAGATACATTTTCCTTTCTGCTTTTCCTGCTCCTGCAGCCGTTCTTCCAGTACCTGCAACTGTGCCTTTATTTCTGCAATCTTTCTTTCTCGAACTCCGGTAGTCATCTCATCTCCGTGGCTTCTTTTTGAACCTCTGCTTTCTCCTTTATGACTTTTAGTAGTCATCTCCTTTGCCATGAGTTGCTCCCCTATGAGTTGCATGAAGCCTCTGCCACAACAAACTCTTTTGCTGCCACTTACCTCACCAATCCTTCCCTCTGGATTTGGTCTTTTGGTAATCATTGGTCCTCTGCTGGAACCTTTTGAGCATCCTCCACTTCTCCTGTAGGCTTCTCCCATCTGCAACTTTATTCAACCTCTGTTGAATCTTCAGGTTTTGCCACATTCACTTCTCCTTCTTCCCACTGAGATTTCTTCACTATTCCTGTAGATCAATACGTATCAGTCCGAAAAATCATCACATGCAATTAACAAAAAAAACACTTGAACCTTCAAAGGAAACTGTTCCCGCTCTGATACCACTTGATGCAGGGCAGACCTGCAATTACCCAGGACCCTTTTCTTTCTCATTCATGCATATAAAAGCATGCACCTGCGCTCATCATGTCAGTTGCGCCACCGGGTTTAATACACAGGCTTACATATATTATTGGCAACCCTCTCCACGCATACAGGTGTAGTTCAACAACAAATATTTTCACTGTTGATCTTCTGATGAACTCTCACTTCCTCTGTCCACGCTCATACTCTGTCCACGCAACAATGCCACGGACCAATGGAGAATTACATTCAAGAATTAAATATAAATACCCTGTGCCCACAATAGATACATATGGCTCTCGGTGTTTAATCAAAACAGTTCGGGATTTAAGGAGCAGTCTGGTATAAGGCGTGACTCAACCTTAACATTATATATGTGCGCAGGTCCTCTGCCTTCAACCCAAGCGTGAAATCATTTATGAAGACATCCAATTAATAAGAAACCGCCGGCTTGGATCTATATGCTACTACGCTGCCTTAACAAATATATCACAAAAACCATTCAAAAACCACATTAAACATTTAACGCGTGACTATAGGTAGTATTATGGCTCTTATTATTTATTAGGAATTATGTTGCTAATTGCTGATATAAACTCCCCTGTCTGTAACAGTTTCGTATGGAATTGAAATTGAAAGACAGCTCTCGGAAGGGCCGCTGATAAATAATCCTTTCGCTGCCAGTACTCCAACAATATACACACATCAACGGTTCGACCATACAACATTCAAATGCACTGCCTGTCAGCTTGGTATCAATCCACCGATACTAGCTGCGCCATGTGAATTTGCCGAATTTTCCAAACTTTTTCAGCGATTTAAACTATATCCATTAACACTATAACATCGAGCATTTTAATACACATCGCCATCAAACCATAAGATACATGCATAATATCAGAAGATCCCTTACACTAAAATGTTGGAGAGGTTTTGAAATTGTGCTTTGACGCTGCCTCCCTCTTTTATGAGAGCTTTAGCTGCTTCGTTAATTTATAATAATAATGGATATGTACAATAAGGATAGATCAGACCTTATCTCCTAGAAAAGCAAGATTTTTCCTTTTTTCCCACAATGACTTAAAGCTTGAAGCTTTATTCCCTATTTTTTTTTATCCTAATTTTAACTGACAAATCATAGAAATCCTATCCCAATCCTTTTTCTAATTATTCTCTCATATTCTTTTAGAAAAAGAATATTTACATAACAAAATACTAAAACTATCACACCCCCTCTTTATTCCATATTTACAAATGGAGAGGGTCTTGATGCTCCTGCATCACAGGCCCAAATATTTAAATAGATGCAATATATATACAGATTATTACAGTTTCGCACAATCAATGTGGGACATGAAATTTTCAATTAAATAAAAAGGATCTGTAAGAAGATAACGTAGAAGTGTTGTGCACACACATTACAACATGGGAGGCAATCATAAACTTTGTGGGCACCAATTATTGGGGAAAAATTCTTTGTGACAACTTTTCAACTATATTGTGGGAATTTTAGACAAAGAAACAATGCCTACAATCCACTAGATCCAAATGGTAATATAACGATCAAATGGGATATTATGTTTGGGACCCTAGATGGATATGCTGCAGCCATGATCACGCACAATTTTCAGTAGTATCAAGACATGCCATTTAGAAATTTGTCCCGGTGTTGATTCAATTATGAACTAGGTCTTCTTCACAAATTTATGAATTTATCCACCATATAACTTTTCGGAAATAGATGGGACAATGCATGTGATTTATTTATGCTTGCACACATGTGTTTTGGTGAGAGGAGTTTCCTTCTTGCTTGAACCTTTTCCCGTCGACTCCATGCAATTTTCTTTGTTTTCAAACAACCGATCATACTGTCGGTTGAGAAATGACTCTACGAAGGGCGGTAGAATCGAACTAGAGACCAGTCGTTGATTCCCTTTTGCGCCTTGAATTGTTCAATAATCTATCCCACTATCAAATCTCGTGGGCGAAATATTTTTATTGGTTGATTATAACTTGTTATTAATCAAGTATTGCAAGAAATAAGACATCAGGAGATATTTTTCTCCTTTCTCCATTCTCACATCAACATGGTGAACTCATTTTGCAAAATCAAAGAAAGGGAATTCATCCTCTAAAGTGAACAACTAGAAGTACAATTCGAGGCTCTAGTTAGGATAAAAGGAGAACTCACAACACATGAAATAGACGACGAAGGTGATTTACAAAAAAATATAGACAGAGTCTGGGGACATCACTTGGGTGATAAATAACAAGGAAACATACCACTTTGTATCAGAAGCAATCCCAAAGATGGCAGGCACCAATTCATATCAAATCTGGGATACCATATTTTATTGTGTTTGAGATCCAACGTAGTGCCCCTCTCTAGTTGATTGATATTGATATGATATTAACATTTATTTAGTCCTAAGGCCCACACTTTATTATTTGAGGACCTCAGGTTGAGGATCCAGACACATGACAATATTATTAGTGGATGTGATGGTTATGTATGTTTTCTATTGATATTATGATGATGATACCATTAATTGTTATGTATGTTCTCTATGGATATTATGATGATTGTAGAATTAATGGTTATGAACGTTCTCTATTGATATTATGACGATGATAACATTAATAGTTATGTATGTTCTCTATTGATATTATGATGATTGTACCATTAATGTTTATGTATGTTCTCTATTGATATTATGATGATAATAGCAATTAAAGATATGTATGCTCTCTATTGATATCATGATGATGATAGCTTTCATGGATAGGTATGTTTTCTATTGATGTTACGATGACGATAGCTTTGATAGATATGTATGTTTCCCATTGATTTTATGATGATGATATCCATGAGGGATGTGTCCCCTGTGTTAGTTACTTACATTAGTTTTGGTTCGCAATGAAAAATTATGTGAATGACTAGGTCATGTTGATGATGCTATTATGATGATGACTAACACTGAGAAACTTTGTTACTGATGATTATTGAGTATGACAGGAAACCACCAGAGGAACTCGCATATGATGAGTTGATGACACCTGGTTTGATGGAAATTAATATTTTGTCTTTGAAATTCTATGTCCATTTTGAAACCTGCTATATATATATATATATATATATGTATGTATGTATGTATGTATGTATGTATGTATGTATGTATGTATGTATGTATGTATGTATGTTAGTGGTTGCAGGCACATGTTAGTTGTTTTCCCAAATGAATCACATATGGATGATAGGGTTGTACAATTGGATGGAACTACATGGGAGAGGTGGGACAGTGTGCCTGATCTCACCCCCTAGCACTCTTGTCGTGACTTGGGCTAGAAAGGTTGAAACACCTTCACCTTAAAGATCATGATGTCGCAGTGGAAGATCCCAAATTTGGGTCGCCCATGAGGATTTTACTGGGGGGCACACGTCAAGGCAGATTCCTTGATCCCTGACACCATTAGTCTTACTATAGTGGGCAACATAAGAGATGATAGCGGTCTCTATCGTTGCACCTAGAATTTCCCCTAGTAGTCACTAGATGCTTGAAGGGCAAGTGGTAATGGGACCTTTGGAACTTCAAGGGAACTTCTTGAAGGGAATGACCAACTTGGCACCCTTGGCATTACAAAGAAACTATTAGGTGTGACACCCTTGGAAGTTCAAGGGAAGTTCTTGAAGGGCACGACCAACTTGGCACATTTGGAATCATTAAAAAAATGGAATTAATAAATATAATTAAGATATGAAAACCCTGCAAATTCACATCAAGTGGTAAATGACGTTAGAATTGTGGCAATTAAATCAAGAATAAAACTTGGGGTAAGGGGAGAATAGGGAGAAATATTTTATTTTGCCTTGAAAACTCTACCCTTCCCATGTTGGAAAATATTAGGTAGATAATGTACATAAGTAATTTAATTAGGTAAAATGGGGAAAGATGGACATATATTTAAATATAAGGATTAATTCTAAAATAGTTAAACTTCATTAAGAGAAGAGGATGGTGAATTAAAATAAGATTAATAAATTAAATTTCTAGAGATTTAGAGAAACTCCATGTGGAAAGAGTCAACATAAGAATGTCCATCTAAGAGGAAAATTGAGTTAAATTAGGAAGCAGTTAGGGGACCAAATATGAGACTTATAAATTGACTTTAGTAATGAAAAGACAACTACGAGAAAAAATAGGAAGTCTTATTTGAGTGAGATCCTTGGTGAGAGGGTAACACATGAGTGGGTGAATAATCAAACTTTTGGATTAATAAAAATCATTAATTATGCATGAAATGCCAAGCGTCACCTATGAAGCCTCATATAAAAGAAGCGGCAAGCCATGGGAGAATGGATTTTTTTACCCTACTATTGGATGGATGAGACTATGCCATTATAGTGGCTAAGAGCTATAGTTGAGTTTGGTGAGGTAAAGTAATTTAGATAGGGGACTCTTGAACCATGGAGTTCTCACCTCTATAAGCTAGCATATTTCCTCCATTTTACAACCCCATTGAAGCTCGTGGGTTGTAGGGAAAGAGAGTACCCAAGGAGTAAGTTGGGAGGTCAACTGGTGGGTCACTACATTCAGATTAAGAACGTCAACATTCATAGTTGGAGGCAGACAGAAACAAGGGAGTACAAGTAGCAACAAGTCAAGATTGAATCTTGTCTCTTGGTGAATGGTACCTATGTTATTTATAATTTTTCTTTTATATGACTTCATTATGCCTATAGTTAACAACATGTAAAATGGATGATATGTGTAATGGAGTGAAATTCATGGATGGTTGATATAAGTGCTTAATATTTCTAAGTTCGCAATTCTATCTGCTTATGGTTGTATTCCTAGTTTACTGTATTATTCTTACAAAAATGACTCAAACAATTTTCAATCTCTTAATCAAGTTTTCAAATAGTAAAGGTTTGTCCAAAACTAGTCCGAATTCTAGAAAGAAAGACAAAATTGATATTTGTCTCTAGAATATCCAAATCCGATGCAAAGACCAACCATAATCGTTATGCAACCTAAAACAAATTCGTGAAATAGAAAGTTGTTTTCTACCTTAAGCGCATAACAAAATGACAAATATAAATCTAAAGTTAGGACTCCTCTATCTCCCTACCTAATGGTTGAGGGAATAAAGAAATGTTATCTCTATCTTGATTCTACAGCTTTAAAGGAGTTATTAGACCCACTTATTTTGGAATGAAAGAGAAAACTGATTGATGGTATCTTTATCCCCTTGATATCAGAAATGTGCGCAATTTACTACTCCTCCTTACTTCTCAAGTTAAAAATAAAATAACTACCTATAACATTACACGTCACTAGCATGTTGGGGATGAAGGTTGGTGTATTAATAACAGTGGTAAGTTAACTTTTGTGCAAATGCACTTGTGTGTATGTTATTTTTTAGCCAATTATGAAACGTGAACAAATATTATGCCCTTTAAATAGTGGTTGTATGTGTAAATTTGTATAGAATTGGAATCACTTAAGTTATTTTTCAATGGTTTGGTCATGACTTTTCAAAGTATAATTTGTTGCTTCCTCCATTCCATTAAATCTTTTCAATGATTTTGTGGAATAAGTTTTTGATTTGTCGTTTTTGGAATACTTAATACATTATTATTGTGAACTATCATGAAATCATGGACGTTTCAAGTGCCCTCCATAAATCAATTCGATGTTAATGTTGATATCAGTGCATCTGAGTTCATGATTACTGTATTTTAACGATAACGAAAAGATGGTTAATTTCAAAATGTAATTTGGCGGTTAATGTTAGAATCTAACTAAGTTACATAAACTACAAGATGAACTACACTTTTTAATGCCTTGGAAATTAACTAAGTTACTTAGATATGTAGGCCGTAGTCTAACTAGACGGAGGAATTGCCTTGTAAATCCAAGTTATAGTTGTTAAACTTCAAAATTTTAGGTGTCCTAGACGTTTTTGATGGTACTGAATCCATTTCCACCATCAAAAACATGATTCAAACACTACCTCTACAAGAATTTTTGAAATTTTTTTGCCCAGATTCCGACCACTTTTGGTCGTCCGCGCAATTCTTCCGCCTCGGTAGACGACTCCGATATGTAGATTGAACCAAAATTATTGATAATAAGAAAAGTGTCATATCATCTATTCTCCTGATGTTTCTTTTCTTGGAGATCAATCATATCCTCCCTAATCACCCAATGGAAATTTAGATAAAGATCCTCGTAACAAATAAAAACAAAAACAACACGTGAGTCAAAGGAACAAAAGATGCGTAATTGTAATTGGCACTCATTAAATATGCTCTTTAAGAGTAAAAATAAATTTTGGTACATGGAGCATTATTAATCTATAATTACGAATTAATAATGGTGGGCAATAAATCTCGGTAGATATGCTTCTTTACCTAAATGTAAATAATGTCTCAAATAACTCTTACACTATTCTAGTCATTTACTTTTCATGGTTGTGTTAGTTTAACATTCATTAAATTATTTTTCCATATAAATAATGGAATTTATTATTATATATTCTTTCATTATTAATACTTGTTCTTAGATATCTTATATACTAAGGTATAGCATTGTATCATACCATACACTTTTAACCATACAAACACTTTTTTTCCCCTTGGAAAAAATCGTAATTTTCATTATATTAAGGAAAATTACATGTTGTAAACGTTGTTCGCATATGCGAAAAATGAGGTGTATGCTTGTCAAGTAAAGAAAAAACATAATATATAAGTTCTCCACACAGGGAGACTTTGTCTTCAGATGTTTTCATGTATTGCTTTGAAAAAATAAAAATACTCTGCGCAGAGATTATATGTGTCTGTAATTGCAGCTGGAAAATATATAAACCTGATAATACTAATACCGTAGTATAAAAATAAGCATATCATAAAAAAAAGGCTCCAATTGAGCTTATACTGCATGGTCCATAAAAGGGCGATGATAAAGTTGATAATGGTCTCCATTCCTTTGCTCCTGTATCATCCATGTGTCACGTGGCCTAACCGTCGCCTCCTTGGAAAGCTTGTCAGCAAGTGTGTTGTGTTCCCTGTATATATTACGACAAGCAAAGTTGTCAAAATAAGAAATATGTCTATGGACCTCATCCAAGATAGGCCTCAAAGTGTATGCATGACAGGTTAATGTTTTATTGATCCAATTGCAAACAATTTTTGAGTCCCCAAACATTTGTAGGTTCCTACAATGTTTTTCTATAGCAAATTGTATGAGGCGTTTGGCTGTAATGAGCTCTGCATAATTATTTTCGCCCACTCCTCATGCAATTTGTATTTGAAAGTGATGGGAAGCAGTTAGATATAGTACGACACCACCCCCACACCCTGCCTCTTGCATTGATCCATCAAAATAAGCCCATCGCTGGGTGCGATCAATGGTCTCCGGAATGATATGTCTGGAGGGTGGATTTTCGTCATCTTCTTGTATGTTATTGTAATATGCCAGGAGTTGGGCAGAGATGGTGGGCTAGTGAGCAGTGGTATCCTGAAAGATGAGGTGGTTGCGGGAAATCCAGATTTCCCAGCAGATGAGGGGGGGAAGGTTCCTGGCTTTTTATGGGGATGCAGATGTCCACCAAGTGGTCCAAACATCCTTGATAGACTGTCCCCTCCATGTGGACTGAGAAGGGGTGATTAGGAGGGCAGTTCTCCAAATATTAGCAGTGCTGGGGCAGGTGAGGAAAAGGTGGTCAACCAATTCTGAACTGTCTTTGCATAGGTAGCACCAGAAGGGCCCATGTTTTCCTCTCTTGATCAAATTGTCTCCAGTGGGAATCTTGTTTTTCAAAATTGACCACATGAGTAGTCTGGTTCTAGGTGGTGCTTTGAGTTTCCACATGCATTTCCACCATAAATCTATAGGATGCAATTTGTGTATGTTTGCAAGACATAGATATCCCTCTTTGGGTGAGTACCGACCGTTTTTTGCATGTGCTCAAATAATCTCATCCTCCCCTTCATTTATTCTGATATGAGGTTCGGTGAAGGCAGTAGTGTATTATTCCCAGAGATGATGCCATTGTTGAGGAATGAGCAGACTGTGGGAAGATTTCCATGCTTGATGGAGAAAGGTGGATCTCTCCATGTCAGCAATGTGATTGATGTGTGTAATGCCAGAGTTGACAAGGTGGAGCTTGAGTTCTTCAGGTAACTTGTGGGCATTTCCACACCCAATCCAAGGGTCAAGCTCGATGTTAACAGATGTGCCAGCTTGAATTCTCCAAGTGAGCCCATCTTGAATAAGTGCCAAGGAATTTAGTACTACTTTCCAAATGACCGAGATCCCTGTTTTGTTCCAGCTTTTCTGTCTTAGCCAGTCCATCATGTTAAGGGGAGCTATGTATTTGGAGGAGGCCACCATAGTCTAGAGGTTATTTGTAGTGATTAGTTTCTAGCCTAGCTTGGCCGCCAATGCAAAGGAGAAGTCTTCCATATTTTTTATTCCCAATTCTCCCCACTTCTTTGGGAGGGTGAGCAGATCCCATTTTTCCCATGAAAAAATTATCCCCCTTGTTTTTCTTTCCAAAGGAATCTGCAACAGAGGTTTTGTATTCTATAGAGGATTCCTCTAGGTATCCAAGCTAGGGACATCCAATACATCGGAGTGGCTTAGAGAACAACTTTGATGAGAACTAGTCTTTCTGCCTTGGAAAGATACTTATGATACCAGATATTAAGTCTTGTTTCTAGCTTTGAGATTAACTATGTCCAATCAACTATTTTGTAGCCATGTGGCTTCAACCTGTAGCCCAAATATCTGAGGCCCTCTTCCAACTGTAACAAGGTGAAAGGAAACTTGTGAAGGGAAAACTCGATCTCATGTGGAGAGCAATCAGATACAGTGAGGGAGGATTTCAATTTATTTATGTCCATACCTATTGCAGTTTGGAAAAGGTTGATAATATGTTGAAGAGAAGTTGATTCCCCAATTCCCCCATTGAGGAAGATCAACACATCGTCCACAAAGAGGAGGTGTGTTATCATGCACCTGCTAGTGATCCTGATTCCCAATAGTTGACCTCTGAGGTGCATATCTTTGATAAGTCTATTGAGCCCTTCCATAACCAGTAAAAAAATCAAGGGAGACAAGGGGAATCATTGCCCAAGGCCCCTTTCAGAGTGAAAGAAAGGAGATGTTGCTCCATTGATCAAGACACCAAAGGATATATTTGTGATACAACACATTATCCATTTTATAACCCCATATGGGAATCCTAAATGAGTTAGGAGCATTCTGATATATATCCAACTTACCCAATCAAATGCCTTTGATAGTTCTGCTTTGTGGATCATACCTTTAATCTTATTCGTCTAAATAGAGTGCAACACTTCTTGAGTTGTACAAACTGCTTCATGAATCTCTCGGTCTTGGAGAAAAGAAAATTGTTATGAGGAGATGCAGGTAGAGAGAATGGGTCGAAGGCAGTTTGAAATGATTTTATATATGCAGTTGCATAGGGATATGGGCTGAAAGTTGTCGAAGGAGGTCGAGTTGTCTCATTTGGGTATGAGGGTGATAAAATTGGAGTTGATGGCTCCATGCATATGGTTAGACGATCTTCATTCCTCAATAACCTTGAGTAGATCATCTCCAAGGATTTCTAAAACAAACATATAAAACTCCATCGACCAGCCATCTGGTCCAAGACTCTTATCCCACTTAAAGCATTTTAGAGTAGCCTCTGGTTCCCCTATAGTGACTTCTTTGTTCAATCTAGAGCATTCTCCTGGTCGACAAACCGAGGGAAAAGTTGTGCCACTCTTATGACTTCCACTAAGGTGGCATTGGGGGATGCTTGATGGATCCTCTTAAAGTGAGATGTGGCTAGAGAGACCAGTTGTTGGAAAGTATCCACCTCATTTCCCTACTCATTTATCAGTTTCCAAATGGTATTGATTGCCTTTCGTCCATTTGCAAATTTGTGGAAAAATTTTGCATTGTCATCTCCCTCCATCAACCAGATTGTTGTACTTCGCAATCTCCATATTTCTTCCTGCTCTTTGAGAATTTTCCCTCTCTTCGATATTAAGGCAATGAGCTTATCCTTTTATTCTCTTGATATAAAAAACCCCTCCTTGCTCGTCCTACACCGCAACGATTTTTGTTTCAATGTCACTAAGATTTTGTTCTTCCTGTTCTCTCTTATTATGAGCCCAGATTTTTTATAACCTCTTCAGTTCTTTTAGATTGCTAACAAAACCTTCTGTAATGTTCCCTCCAACAGTAGGAGGGTGGGACTTCCAGAAGTTTGTGATCATCTGGGTATAGGTGGCATCCTTCAACTAGGTGGAATTAAATTTGAAGGGGCTCTAGTTTTTCTTATGCCTCCTCTAATATCAAGGAATATCGGCAAGTGATTGGATATTCCACCTGAGCCTAGTCATTGGCGGAAAGTGAGACCTCTCTCCAGTAATCATTCCTTGATGAGTAATTGATCTAACCTTTTTGCAAGATTGTCCTCTTCGCACCTTCTGTTCCTCCATGTAGGTAGAAAATTTGCAGAGGGGATATCAATATAATTGTGGGACTCCAGGATATTTTCAAGGAAGGCAGACAGAGGGTCAACCCAAGCACGGTGTCCACAAGATTCCAAATAACCCATAGAGAAATTTAGGTCCACTCCCAAGATGATTTGCAAAATGTTTGAGGACATCAGGTGCTCCCAGAAGAGTTCACGATGATGACAAGGCCCATAAACATTTATCAGTCTGATATCAGTACCCATCTCAAATGAGAAGATGTCTGCCCCTATGAATCCAATGCCTACCCAAATGTTGTACAACTTGATAAGGTGAGGATTGTAACCCAAGGCAATGCCCCCTAAATGACCATTTACATCAATGGCTTGGAAGGTCCATCCGGGGAGCATGGATTCGAGGAGGTGACATATGGAATCAACAAGACCCATGGTTTCTTGAAGGAAGACAACATCAATCAATTCAGACTTAAGGAGTCTTCGTAGAGCTAGCTTTTTCTTAAGGCTAGCTATCCGTCGACAATTCAAGGAGAGCAGCTTCATGGGGGAGACAAGCCCAGGGTATTTTGTGCTTTAAGAACCCTGTCAAGAGTAAGTTGACGTCCCATGATGATCTCATCCCCTACCTGTTGTTTTCCTTTGGACAGGGAAGATGGTTGACCTCTAGGGAGCTTTAGAGGGATGGGGGAAGGAACCAGGCCAATGTAGATGGAATCAAAGGTCAGGGATTGGGAGAGGGAGTAGAGGTGGTATCTATGGAAGAGGGAGCCAGGATCAAGGGCAGAGATTTCAGATGCCTCTGCCTCTAGGAAGGAAGGGGGAGTACAAGAGAAAATAAGGGGAGGGGGATGCAGAGGATAATCTAGGGTAATGGGGGGAGGTGGCATAAAATCAGAGCTTTGTTGTATATCCGTGGATACATTCATGCAATCAAATGAATTTGATAAAGTTACAGAGCAAGGTTCAGAAGGTGACATACCCGAAGATAGTGCGGTATCTGTAGTTGTCGTTTACCTAGTTAATGGTGGGGAGGGAGGCCAGAGAGATGCTTTTCCACATTTCTTTGATGTCACTAAGGTCGGATAAGTATTAGTTGCTATAGGGGATGTATGCACTATTGCATCGAACGAAAGGGGATGACTAGCCAGTGCCTGATGATCCTTTGTGGGAATTGTCTTCCCCTTGTTCTTAGTCCTCGCTTTCCTCAATAGAGGGCAATATTTGTAGAGGTGACCCACTTTTTGACAATGCCTGCATCTAAATGGAACCCCCTCGTAATCGAGGATCTGCGTTCACGAGTAGTTCCTCCAACAGAGAGTAATTTTCTGTTGTAACCCTTCTCTGATATCTAAGTGGACTAAGATCCTTGTGAAGTCCATGATCCCTATGGTGAGATATGATTTATCGTATTCCAGGTAGGTGCCAAGTGTGTTTCCTATGTGCTTGAAGATGTCCTTGGACCAAAATTGTATCAATAAGCTGGGAAGGCGAACCCATAGAGGCCCAACCCCAAGTTTTTCCTTATCTGGATAAAAAAAAAGGGCTCCATCTCCTTAACAACACAGGTGCCTGTTCAATATGCCAAAATGAGGATAAGACCCAATTTGTATGTTCGGCCCGAGAAAAATGTAGAGTGAACCAGCCGCGGACAAAGGTTTGTACGAAGGGAAATTCTTCCAAGTTTTGTCCCCATATTTTAACAACACATTATTTTAACCGTTTTAACGAATAATTCCTTCCCCGAACTCTCCCAACTAGGACTCAGTCAACCGTGCCCATGGTTTCTCCCCCTGAAAGTCTTCTTCACAATTGATAATTATGTCTTGCACCCTTGATTTCATACACCTCTTTCATTTTTTGGGCCTATGATCCATGGCAGTGGCATCCTCCTGTGATCCTCTACATGGAGGGTTTGTAGGATTAGGGTTTGGGGGTTCAGGTTAGGGCTTGTGGGGAAGTGGTCGAAAGAGGAGGGATTTTTGTGAAGCTACCAGAAAGTGGGAAAGATGTCGATGTCGAGGAGGAGGGACCTTAATGGGGTGGAGGAACACCGAGAGATGAATGAGAGGGGTAGTGGGAACACGCGGATGGCTAGAGGGAAGGGTATTCAGAGGAGAAAGCGGCGAGGTCAAGGCCAATGCACTGGGCCACAAACTGCAGGGAGGTTGGCGACAAAGGAGGAGTGGTGAAAGGCAGCTAGGAGGGTGGCGCATCAGGTAGGTTAATGACCGAGCAAGCTGGTCCTGTGATTGAGGGTAGTGGAGTGATAGCTTCTGTCAGGTCGCTGCTATAAGGAAAAAATCCCTATGAGCTTGAGTATCTGCCAAATATGGAAGTACCCTCGAGAGGGTCTTCTGAATAATCAACTAATTTTGTGTCCATAACTACTATGGGGGTTATGCCAGTTGCCACCGTAATCCAAGATAACCGTTGTTGTGGGGGACTAATAGCTGTAGATGGAGTAAATGATAAGAGAACAAACGTGGTTGCGAGGAATGGGTTCAGGTTGATGAGTGGGTAAACGGACGGAGCTTGGAAACAGTGATCGGAGGACAACGTCAGATGGAAAACGGGACTAGTCTAGGACATGGGGAAGATAGCTCCAGAAGACTGCAGAAAAAACCCTAGCCCGTGTCGAGTTTGGGTCGCGGTGAAGTTCCCATCTCGTATAGCTCCCATTTCAGTTACTCCTCTACTTTATGCCATACAAGCACTTATATATAAATAGTTATTGATGTAATTCCAAATTATCCATTGTTTCAATTGGTATCCCTATCATACATGTATGTAATATAATAATTAGCATATTAATACTTGTTCTTAGATATCTTATAGACTAAGGTATAACATTGTATCATACCATACATTTTTAACCATACAAGAACTTATATATAAATAGTAATTAATGTAATTCCAAATTATCCATTGTTTTAATTGGTATCCCTGTCATACATGCATGAAAAATAATAATTACCATATTCTAGTCGTATGCTATATACCACAATATTTGTCTATGCTTATTATTTATATTAGAGTTTTTGGTACTTCCATTATTGAAATACATTAGAAACTTATTCTCTCTATCTTTTTACCAATGACATTTTCAATTTATGTTATGATAATGCTACCAACCACTTCTACCATTTACATGACATGATGTACTCTAAGCATACTATGCTGAGTTAGGTTGATTTTATCTTTATGATTAAATATTATAGGAATGTTTGAATTATACCATCAATAACTTATAAATGCATAAATTGTTCCTCTGGAAGTATATAATAATAACAATAAATTATAGAACCACTCAGGTTGGTTATAAATTTTATTTGATTGGTTTTATCATACAAGGAAAATCATGTTAAATTGTGGTAGGATTCATTGGTGAACCATGGTTATAAGAGGAACACCAAGGAGTGGGGAAACTAAAGGGTGCAACATGGAGCCACCACCATAGCCAACTCCTTCCACCCCATCCAATGATGGGGAAACATCACAACACAAAAACATATACTCGCTGGAGAAGTGTTGAACTTAATGAGATCATTATAGCACATGTCTAAGGCATTATAAATCATCTGGAACAGGGGCATGGAGGACTTTTCATATAAAATGAAGCACCCCAAAACACTACAAGAAATGATGTACATCGAGATTTCGAAAAGGTAAAATTCCCAGAGTTTTGGGGGTCCACGAATGGTCAATCTACAGAGGCATGGTTAGAAAACATGGCTATGTGCTTTACCTTGAGATTACACCTCAAACCTGAAGGCCAAGATGGGTATATTGAAGCTAAAGGGAAACACACTACTTTGGTGGAAGACATTATTACCCCAGTTAGGGATGGATATCTCAGAAGTAACTTGGGAATTATTTGAAGAAAATTTTAGAGAACACTACATGTGAGAGGAGTTCCTTGAGAGGCAACTAAATGAATTCAATGCATTAAAGTAGGGGAGTCGCTCAGTACCAGAGTATGAGGCTCGTTTAACGGAATTACTCTATTATGCCCCTCACTTAAACACATAAAGGCTCAAGGTGAAAATTTTTTTGTATGGACTAAATGCTAACATTTGGGACAAGGTTAGGATATTAATGCCTCGCACCTTGCACGAGGCACGAGGAAATTCAGCGAGCGATCATTGCAGAGGAGGAGATCATGAAAAATGGACATAGTAAGTCAAAAAGGCCCATAGGATTAGGAGTAGCAAGTGTAAATAGTATGGAACAAAAAAAAATCAAAGGGGTCTTGGGCTCAATCATCAAAAGTGGTCAACAAGAAATCAAAGAACACCATATAGGAATCCATCTCAGCAACCGCACAGGGTACCTCGATAAACTCGTCAACCATAACAACACTATCCTATCTGACAACACCAAGTCACACCACCTCAACATTGATCCCAATAGTCTGGCTCTTTCCAGTAGAGTTCCAGTCCAACTCTCATTTCAGTCAGTAGTAGGAGCCAAGCTCCTAAGAGGGGGTGTTGGACTTGTGGAGGTCCTCACTTTGAGAGGGATTACCCTCAAAATACAAGTAATACCAACTCAACTAAAAAAGAAGCTACGATGGGGGATCTGGGGAAGGCTCATCACATCCATGCAACGATGAACAGTCTCCATGTCAAACACCAGTCCACTGTGTTGGAAACCTCAAGTAATATTGATGGTATGCGTTTTGTTATTTTAATAAATCTAGCAGCTATTGTCTCTTTTTCTTTCTCTAAATGCATTATCATGGATTAAACATAAAGAAACTGCACAACATGGTTTTAGACATGTACGAATGGCATGTGGTATGAAAATAAATGTAGGAAAGATGGTAAAGGATTGTGAGGTGGACTTGAGTGTATGTAAGACCAAGGTATCGTTGTACTCTATGATCTTAGGAGTATATGACATAGTTATAGGAATGTATTGGTTCGAATGACATGAGGCACTCCTAGACTGCAAAGACAAGGTACTACATTTCACAGATGATGACGACCAAATAAAATCATTGAGGGGAAAGAACCGAGGGGTGTCCCTGAGGAACATCTCCTCCATGCAACTAATGAAATAGGTGAAAGGGATGTCAATGTTCACGGTGGTAGCTCTAAATGATAAGGATGATTTTGAAAACCTTGCTAAACATCCAATTCTTGTTGAATTTAAGGATGTATTTCCTAAAGAACTACCTAGGCTACTCCCAAAAAGGGAAATTTATTTCACCATCGACCTTAAATTAGGCATTGAGCCTATTGAAAAGGCACCCTATCATATGACATCTCCAAAGCTAAAGGAATTGCAAATCCAATTAAAGGAATTGTTGGACGTGGGGTTCATACAACCCAACACATCTTCGTGGGCAGCCCCTATGATTTTTGTTAAGAAGAAGGATGGGTCTTGGAAAGTGTGCATTGACTATCGCTAGTTGAACAAAGTGACGATAAAAAACCAATACCATCTACCAAGGATAGACGACTTATTTGATCAAATGAGGGGGGAAAATATGTCTTCAAAATAGATCCGAGGTGAGGATATCATCAGTTGAGAATAAAGGAAGAAGATATCTCGAAGATAAACTTTAAGACAAAATTTGGGCCTTATGAATTTGTAGTTGTACCCTTTAGACTGACAAATTCCCCAGGTGTTTTCATGAGTTTGATGAATGGAATATTTCAGGATTACTTAGACAAGTTTGTACAAGTCTTTATCAATGACATTTTGATCTACTCAAAGACCCTAGAAGACCATGACAAACACTTGAGAATAGTTCTAAAATGTCTTAGAGAAAACCAATTGTACGAGAAGTTGTCAAAGTGTTCCTTTTACCGTACCAAATTTCATTATCTTGGGCACATTATCTCTAGGTATGGTATCACAGTAGACCCGACAAAGATTGAGGCCATCATGGAATGGCCAACGTCGACCAATGTTCATGAAGTACGAAGTTTCATGGGCATCACAAGGTATTATCGTAGATTTGTCAAAGGGTTTTCAAAGATAGCAAGCCTCATTACCGAGATCTAAAGAAAGAACAAGAAATTCATTTGGACTGAAAAATGTGAAGAGGAATTCCAACGGTTAAAGGTGTTATTAATGACAACACCAATTTTGAAGGTGCCAGATATGGAACAAGAATTTTTGGTTTGCACCGATGCCTCCAAGGAAGGGTTGGGTTGTGTATTGATGTAAGAAGGAAGAGTAATAGCTTATGCATCAAGGAAAATTATAACCCATGAAGAGAACTACACAACCCATGATTTAGAAACGACAAAAAAAAATTATGCACTAAATATTTGGAGACACTATCTTCTAGGACGGAAGTTTGAACTTAGGATTGACCATTGTGGGCTACAACACATATTCACTCAAGACCACTTAAATGCAAGAAAAAGATCATGGCTTGATCTAATCATTGAATATGATTTTTATATTACTCACATAAAAGGAACGGTAAATAGGGTAGTTGATCCTTTAAGTAGGAGGCCTCAGATATTTTCAGTGATTCCCTTAAAAACATTTGAGGGAGAATTTTCTTGACTTACAACTTAAGGACACCTGGTACCAAGAGGTTAGTAAGAGTTTGAGGGAGGATGCAATGATGATCCCAAAATATGAAGAACACATTTTCCAAGAAGCCTTGGGAGCTCAGTTGAACTTCAACACTACTTATCACCCGGAGACAGATGGTCATATGGAGAGGACTAATCAAATCCTCGAGGACATGCTACGGATGTATGTGATGGACCAACAAAAGAGATGAGAAGAGTTTTTACTCCTAGTGGAATTTGCTTACAATAATAGTTATCAGAGTTCCATCAAGATGGCGCTATTTAAGTCCTTGTTTGAAAGACCTTGCAAAACACCTCTTAGTTGGGACTGACTAGAGGACCCAGTATTAATAAGACTAGAAGTGGTGCAAGAGATGGAAGAACAAATGAATATGATTAGGGGGAGCCTAAAATAAGCATAAGATCGATAAAAAAGCTATGTTGATGCTCATCGGATAGACCGAAGTTATGAAGTGGGAAATAGGGTGTTCCTGAGAGTAAGGCCCCAAAATAGCTCTATAAGATTTGGAAAGGGAGAAAAATTGTCTCCATAGTTTATGGGACATTTTGAAATCTTAGAAAGAAAAGGGTCGGTGGAATATAGGCTTGCCTTACCTCCATCTCTATCATGTATGCATTATGTGTTTCATGTTTATGTTGTGCGCTATTATATTTCAAATCCTTTGCATGTTATTGACTTAGGCCATTTGCAGGTTTCAGATGAGAGGACGATGATGGACGAACCAGTTCGCATACTAGAACAGTGAACTTTGCAACTTAGACAACGGTTAGTGGACCAGGTTAAGGTCCAGTGAGACAATTACAATCCCAATTCAGCCACTTGGGAGGATGCTGAGGAGATGCATCACCGTTTTCCTTACCTATTCCAAGGAATTTGAGATGAATTCTATTGTTAAGATGGGAGTAGATCAGGAAAAAAAGTTCAATATGGTCTCTCTGTTATTAGTTGTCTACTCATGGATCATGAAGAATTATTTTTATGACACCATTGACCCTAAGGAAGTTGTCATATTATAATATGTGAATCTTGTCAATTTTCTAAATATTCCACCTGAGCCTACTCATTGGCAGAAAGTGAGACCTCTCTCCAGTAATCATTCCTTGATGAGGAATTGATCTAACCTTTTTGCAAGATTGACCTCTTCACACCTTCTGTTCCTCCATGTAGGTAGAAAATTTGCAGAGGGGATATCAATATAATTGTGGGACTCCAGGATATTTTCAAGGAAGGCAGACAGAGGGTCAACCCAAGCACGGTGTCCACAAGATTCCAAATAACCCATAGAGAAATTTAGGTCCACTCCCAAGATGATTTGCAAAATGTTTGAGGACATCAGGTGCTCCTAGAAGAGTTCACGATGATGACAAGGCCCATAAACATTTATCAGTCTGATATTAGTACCCATCTCAAATGAGAAGATGTCTGCCCCTATGAATCCAATGCCTCCGCAAATGTTGTACTACTTGATAAGGCGAGGATTGTAACCCAAGGCAATGCCCCCTAAACGACCATTTACATCAATGGCTTGGAAGGTCCATCCGGGGAGCATGGATTTGAGGAGGTGACATATGGAATCAGCAAGACCCATGGTTTCTTGAAGGAAGACAACATCAATCAATTCAGACTTAAGGAGTCTTCGTAGAGCTAGCTTTTTCTTAAGGCTAGCTATCCCTCGACAATTCAAGGAGAGAAACTTCATGGGGGAGACAAGCCCAGGGTATTTTGTGCTTTAAGAACCCTGTCAAGAGTAAGTTGACGTCCCATGATGATCTCATCCCCTACCTGTTGTTTTCCTTTGGACAGGGAAGATGGTTGACCTCTAGGGAGCTTCAGAGGGATGGGGGAAGGAACCAGGCCAATGTAGATGGAATCAAAGGTCAGGGATTGGGAGAGGGAGCAGAGGTGGTATCTAAGGAAGAGGGAGCCAGGATCAAGGGCAGAGATTTCAGATGCCTTTGCCTCTAGGAAGGAAGGGGGAGTACAAGATAAAATAAGGGGAGGGGGATGCAGAGGATAATCTAGGGTAATGGGGGGAGGTGGCATAAAATCAGAGCTTTGTTGTAAACCCATGGATACATTCATGCAATCAAATGAATTTGATAAAGTTACAGAGCAAGGTTTAGAAGGTGACATACCCAAAGATAGTGCGGTATCTGTAGTTGCCCTTTACCTAGTTAATGGTGGGGAGGGAGGCCAGAGAGATGCTTTTCCACATTTCTTTGATGTCACTAAGGTCGGATAAGTATTAGTTGCTACAGGGGATGTATGCATTATTGCATCGAACGAAAGGGGATGACTAGCCAGTGCCTGATGATCCTTTGTGGGAATTTTCTTCCCCTTGTTCTTAGTCCTCACTTTCCTCAATAGAGGGCAATATTTGTAGAGGTGACCCACTTTTTGACAATGCCTGCATCTAAATGGAACCCCCTCGTAATCGAGGATCCGCGTTCACGAGTAGTTCCTCCAACAGAGAGTAATTTTCTGTTGTAACCCTTCTCTGATATCTAAGTGGACTAAGATCCTTGTGAAGTCCATGATCCCTATGGTGAGATATGATTTATCGTATTCCAGGTAGGTGCCAAGTGTGTTTCCTATGTGCTTGAAGATGTCCTTGGACCAGAATTGTATCAATAAGCTGGGAAGGCGAACCCATAGAGGCCCAACCCCGAGTTTTTCCTTATCTGGATAAAAAAAAAGGGCTCCATCTCCTTAACAACACAGGTGCCTGTTCAATATGCCAAAATGAGGACAAGACCCAGTTTGTATGTTCGGCCCGAGAAAAATGTAGAGCGAACCAGCCACGGACAAAGGTTTGTACGAAGGGAAATTCTTCCAAGTGTTGTCCCCATATTTTAACAACACATTGTTTTAACCGTTTTGACGAATAATTCCTTCCCCGAACTCTCCCAACTAGGACTCGCTCAACCGTGGCCATGGTTTCTCCCCCTGAAATTCTTCTTCCCAATTGATAATTATGTCTTGCACCCTTGATTTCATACACCTCTTTCATTTTTCCGACCTATGATCCATGGCAGTGGCATCCTCCTGTGATCCGCTACATGGAGGGTTTGTAGGGTTAGGGTTTGGGGGTTCAGGTTAGGGCCTGTGGGGAAGCGTTCGGAAGAGGAGGGATTTTTGTGAAGCTACCAGAAAGTGGGAAAGATGTCGATGTCGAGGAGGAGGGACCTTAATGGGGTGGAGGAACACCGAGAGATGAATGAGAGGGGTAGTGGGAACACGCAGATGGCTAGAGGGAAGGGTATTCAGAGGAGAAAGCGGCGAGGTCAAGGCCAATGCACTGGGCCACAAACTGCAGGGAGGTTGGCGACAAAGGAGGAGTGGTGAAAGGCGGCTAGGAGGGTGGCACATCAGGTAGGTTAATGACCGAGCAAGATGGTCCTGTGATTGAGGGTATTGGAGTGATAGCTTCTGTCAGGTCGCTGCTATAAGGAAAAAACCCCTATGAGCTTGAGTATCTGCCAAATATGGAAGTACCCTCGAGAGGGTCTTCTGAATAATCAACTAATTTTGTGTCCATAACTACTCTGGGGGTTATGCCAGTTGCCACCGTAATCGAAGACAACCGTTGTTGTGGGGGACTAATAGCTGCAGATGGAGTAAATGATAAGAGAACAAACGTGGTTGCGAGGAATGGGTTCAGGTTGATGAGTGGGTAAACGGACGAAGCTTGGAAACAGTGATCGGAGGACAACGTCAGATGGAAAACGGGACTAGTCTAGGACATGGGGAAGATAGCTCCAGAAGACTGCAGAAAAAACCCTAGCCCGTGTCGAGTTTGGGTCGCGGTGAAGTTCCCATCTCGTATAGCTCCCATTTCAGTTACTCCTCTACTTTATGCCATACAAGCACTTATATATAAATAGTTATTGATGTAATTCCAAATTATCCATTGTTTCAATTGGTATCCCTATCATACATGTATGTAATATAATAATTAGCATATTAATACTTGTTCTTAGATATCTTATAGACTAAGGTATAACATTGTATCATACCATACATTTTTAACCATACAAGAACTTATATATAAATAGTAATTAATGTAATTCCAAATTATCCATTGTTTTAATTGGTATCCCTGTCATACATGCATGAAAAATAATAATTACCATATTCTAGTCGTATGCTATATACCACAATATTTGTTTATGCTTATTATTAATATTAGAGTTTTTGGTACTTCCATTATTGAAACACATTAAAAACTTATTCTCTCTATCTTTTTACCAATGACATTTTCAATTTATGTTATGATAATGCTACCAACCACTTCTACCATTTACATGACATGATGTACTCTAAGCATACTATGCTGAGTTAGGTTGATTTTATCTTTATGATTAAATATTATAGGAATGTTTGAATTATACCATCAATAACTTATAAATGCATAAATTGTTCCTCTGGAAGTATATAATAATAACAATAAATTATAGAACCACTCAGGTTGGTTATAAATTTTATTTGATTGGTTTTATCATACAAGGAAAATCATGTTAAATTGTGGTAGGATTCATTCGTGAACCATGGTTATAAGAGGAACACCAAGGAGTGGGGAAACTAAAGGGTGCAACATGGAGCCACCACCATAGCCGACTCCTTCCACCCCATCCAATGATGGGGAAACATCACAACAAAAAAACATATACTTGTTGGAGAAGTGTTGAACTTAATGAGATCATTATAGCACATTTCTAAGGCATTAATAAATCATCTGGAACAGGAGCATGGAGGACTTTTCATATAAAATGAAGCACCCCAAAACACTACAAGAAATGATGTACGTCGAGATTTCGAAAAGGTAAAATTCCCAGAGTTTTGGGCGTCCACGAATGGTCAATCTACAGAGGCATGGTTAGAAAACATGGCTATGTGCTTTACCTTGAGATTACACCTCAAACCTGAAGGCCAAGATGGGTATATTGAAGCTAAAGGGAAACACACTACTTTGGTGGAAGACATTATTACCCCAGTTAGGGATGGATATCTCAGAAGTAACTTGGGAATTATTTGAAGAAAATTTTAGAGAACACTACATGTGAGAGGAGTTCCTTGAGAGGCAACTAAATGAATTCAATGCATTAAAGTAGGGGAGTCGCTCAGTACCAGAGTGTGAGGTTCGTTTAACGGAATTACTCTGTTATGCCCCTCACTTAAACACATAAAGGCTCAAGGTGAACAAATTTGTGTATGGACTAAATGCTAACATTTGGGACAAGGTTAGGATATTAATGCCTGGCACCTTGCACGAGGCACGAGGCAATTCAGCGAGCGATCATTGCAGAGGAGGAGATCATGAAAAATGGACCTAGTAAGTAAAAAAGGCCCATAGGATTAGGAGTAGCAAGTGGAAATAGTATGGAACAAAAAAAAAATCAAAGGGGTCTTGGGCTCAATCATCAAAAGTGGTCAACAAGAAATCAAAGAACACCATATAGGAATCCATCTTAGCAACCGCACAGGGTACCTCGATAAACTCGTCAACCATAACAACACTATCCTATCTGACAACACCAAGTCACACCACCTCAACACTGATCCCAATAGTCTGGCTCTTTCCAGTAGAGTTCCAGTCCAACTCTCATTTCAGTCGGTAGTAGGAGCCAAGCTCCTAAGAGGGGGTGTTGGACTTGTGGAGGTCCTCACTATGAGAGGGATTACCCTCAAAATACAAGTAATACCAACTCAACTCAAAAAGAAGCTACGATGGGGGATCCAGGGAAGGCTCATCACATCCATGCAACGATGAACAGTCGCCATGTCAAACACCAGTCCACTGTGTTGGAAACCTCAGGTAATATTGATGGTATGAGTTTTGTTATTTTAATAAATCTAGCAGCTACTGTCTCTTTTTATTTCTCTAAATGCATTATCATGGGTTAAACATAAAGAAACTGCACAACATGGTTTTAGACATGTACAAATGGCATGTGGTATGAAAATAAACGTAGGAAATATGGTAAAGGATTGTGAGGTGGACTTGAGTGTATGTAAGACCAAGGTATCGTTGTACTCTATGATCTTAGGAGTATATGACATAGTTATAGGAATGTATTGGTTCGAATGACATGAGGCACTCCTAGACTGCAAAGACAAGGTACTACATTTCACAGATGATGACGACCAAAGAAAATCATTGAGGGGAAAGCACCGAGGGGTGTCCCTGAGGAACATCTCCTCCATGCAACTAATGAAATAGGTGAAAGGGATGTCAATGTTCACGGTGGTAGCTCTAAATGATAAGGATGATTTTGAAAACCTTGCTAAACATCCAATTCTTGTTGAATTTAAGGATGTATTTCCTAAAGAACTACTTAGGCTACTCCCAAAAAGGGAAATTTATTTCACCATCGACCTTAAATTAGGCATTGAGCCTATTGAAAAGGCACCCTATCATATGACATCTCCAAAGCTAAAGGAATTGCAAATCCAATTAAAGGAATTGTTGGATGTGGGGTTCATACAACCCAACACATCTTCGTGGGCAGCCCCTATGATTTTTGTTAAGAAGAAGGATGGGCCTTGGAAAGTGTGCATTGACTATCGCTAGTTGAACAAAGTGATGATAAAAAATCAATACCATCTACCAAGGATAGACGACTTATTTGATCAAATGAGGGGGGAAACTATGTCTTCAAAATAGATCCGAGGTGAGGATATCATCAGTTGAGAATAAAGGAAGAAGATATCTCGAAGATAAACTTTAAGACAAAATTTGGGCCTTATGAATTTGTAGTTGTACCCTTTAGACTGACAAATTCCCCAGGTGTTTTCATGAGTTTGATGAATGGAATATTTCAGGATTACTTAGACAAGTTTGTACAAGTCTTTATCAATGACATTTTGATCTACTCAAAGAGCCTAGAAGAGCATGACAAACACTTGAGAATAGTTCTAAAATGTCTTAGAGAAAACCAATTGTACGAAAAGTTGTCAAAGTGTTCCTTTTACCGTACCAAATTTCATTATCTTGGGCACATTATCTCTAGGCATGGTATCACAGTAGACCCGACAAAGATTGAGGCCATCATGGAATGGCCAACGTCGACCAATGTTCATGAAGTACGAAGTTTCATGGGCATCACAAGGTATTATCATAGATTTGTCAAAAGGTTTTCAAAGATAGCAAGCCTCATTACCGAGATCTAAAGAAAGAACAAGAAATTCATTTGGACTGAAAAATTAGAAGAGGAATTCCAACGGTTAAAGGTGTTATTAATGACAACACCAATTTTGAAGGTGCCAGATATGGAACAAGAATTTTTGGTTTGCACCGATGCCTCCAAGGAAGGGTTGGGTTGTGTATTGATGCAAGAAGGAAGAGTAATAGCTTATGCATCAAGGAAAATTATAACCCACGAAGAAAAATACACAACCCATGATTTAGAAACGACAAAAAAAAATTATGCACTAAATATTTGGAGACACTATCTTCTAGGACGGAAGTTTGAACTTAGGATTGACCATTGTGGGCTACAACACATATTCACTCAAGACCACTTAAATGCAAGAAAAAGATCATGGCTTGATCTAATCATTGAATATGATTTTGATATTACTCACATAAAAGGAACGGTAAATAGGGTAGTTGATCCTTTAAGTAGGAGGCCTCAGATATTTTCAGTGATTCCCTTAAAAGCATTTGAGGGAGAATTTTCTTGACTTACAACTTAAGGACACCTGGTACCAAGAGGTTAGTAAGAGTTTGAGGGAGGATGCAATGATGATCCCAAAATATGAAGAACACATTTTCCAAGAAGCCTTGGGAACTCAGTTGAACTTCAACACTACTTATCACCCGGAGACAGATGGTCATATGAAGAGGACTAATCAAATCCTCGAGGACATGCTACAGATGTATGTGATGGACCAACAAAAGAGATGAGAAGAGTTTTTACTCCTAGTGGAATTTGCTTACAATAATAGTTATCAGAGTTCCATCAAGATGGCGCTATTTAAGTCCTTGTTTGAAAGACCTTGCAAAACACCTCTTAGTTGGGACTGACTAGAGGACCGAGTATTAATAAGGCTAGAAGTGGTGCAAGAGATGGAAGAACAAATGAATATGATTAGGGGGAGCCTAAAATAAGCATAAGATCGATAAAAAAGCTATGTTGATGCTCATCGGATAGACCGAAGTTATGAAGTGGGAAATAGGGTGTTCCTGAGAGTAAGGCCCCAAAATAGCTCTATAAGATTTGGAAAGGGAGAAAAATTTTCTCCACAGTTTATGGGACATTTTGAAATATTAGAAAGAAAAGGGTCGGTGGAATATAGGCTTGCCTTACCTCCATCTCTATCATGTATGCATTATGTGTTTCATGTTTATGTTTTGCGCCATTATATTTCAAATCCTTTGCATGTTATTGACTTAGGCCATCTGCAGGTTTCAGATGAGAGGACGATGATGGACGAACCAATTTGCATACTAGAACAGTGAACTTTGCAACTTAGACAACGGTTAGTGGACCAGGTTAAGGTC
>APFE031743573.1:0-19751 GCA_000404065.3 Pinus taeda
GGTCATTTTATCTATCTTGGGATCTAAAGATGATGAAGGTTCGCCCCTCTGTCTCCTTCTATCAACATTCCCCTTGAGCTTCTCAGCAACCATGATGTTTGATTCTACTTCCAAGGCTGCAACTTTCATATCAGCTAAGGTAGCACATCGTCTCTCCCTCAACAGTAGACAGAAGTCAAAATCAAAGGTGCTGACATAGGTGAGTTTAGCAAAGGTAGCGGTGGGTTTTACTTTAGTTGGTATCTTGTTGTACATGCAGTTAAACCTATTATTAAAATCAAACAAAAACTCACCATTTTCCCTATTTAAGTTACCAAACTTGGTGTGGTAGTAGAGTAGATCCTTCTTCTCCCCCCAATGCTTTAGGAATACATCATCTAAAGCCTCAATATCTGCTATATACCTTGGGGTTAGTTCTCTGAACCATTTTCTAGCCTCTCCATCTAGACTTTCGACAAAGACTCTCATCCATACATTAGCTTCATTGGTGTCTAGGTTATCAACTAGCTATAGAATCATTCAAGATGTTCCTTAGCTATAATACCTACAATCCTAGTGAACTTAGGCACATACTTCTGATATTCTCTGGTAGGAATGGAATTTAAAGGAGTGGGCACTATTAGAGGTCCATACCTAGCAGCCATGAATCTTTCGATTTTGGTAGGTGCTTGTGGTGTTGCCATAGCTGTGGTGGCTATAAGGGTACTGTAAGTCTGAATGACATAGAGTGGAGGAGTGACTGATAGGACTAAAGGAGTATGATGGATAGGAGGAGAGGAGGAGAGGCTTCCTTTGGGCTTGCAATGAAAGAAGAACCTAAAGAATAAGGAGTTGTATGAATCTCTGATATTTATTCTTCATTGCTAGTATTAGACGCTACACTCTCAACATGTATTTGTTCTACTACAGGATTTTCTTGAAGAGATATAGAATATTGTTTAGAGCTACTTGAACCTGATGCTCCTTTCTACAATGCCTTTATTTCTTTAATGATTTTTTTAGGGTCAGGTATTGGGTCAGCTCGTGGCTTCTAAGTATTTCTTCGAGTACACCTAACTGAGCTAGAACTCTACAGTGGAGTCACCAAGAGGATCGTCCTCCAGTAGAGTCGCCAGATAGATGACTACAACCCAAATAGTGTATAGACTTTGTCTATCATCAAAGCTAGATCTCTGTCATCCACCAAGGAAGCTGAGCTTTAGTCTCCTCTCCCTGGCAACATTGCCAATTATGTTAGCACTCCAGGAAACTCTCCTAGGTTGTAGCTCGGAGATGCCTGGTAACATATAAATCTTCAATATTGTTCTCTGAACTATTAGAATCGATTGGGGTTTGGATCAAGTTAGATGATTGTTTCAACTTTATTTTCACTGAAGACATGCATGAACACCCTCACCTTGACAAGGCTTTTGACCACTAATTCTCAATAGTTTATAGATTCAATGAATAGATGGAGAATCCTGATTGTACTAGCAGATACATACATAAACACATGTGAATGGCTAGTTACATAAAGTAAATGAAGCTTGCAAATATAATTTATCATCGTAGAGATAAAACGACAATTATGTGGCATTAGACATAGAAGAAAACATGAATAACATAATCAAGTGCAGGCTTAGAATAGAGAAGAAGATGGCAATTGAACATGTAACAACAAAAGAAGCTTGTATTACTAGAATGAAGATGAGATGGTGGGAGGAACAAACTATCCACAATCTCCAAAAGTTGAAACTTCCAACTTTTAGCCATTTATAGGCTTTTTACAATACTCTCAAACTCTCTGAGGCTCAAGATGTCTTAATCTATCCCTTATGTCTTCTAACCACTTAATTCCATAACTAGACAAACATGAGGTCAGAGAGCTCTGTTTCTAACAAACACGTAATCAAATTATGGTAATTTCACCGTTGTGTAGGTGGTTCACTCATGCCAGCAATGTTCCATGATCATTTATGTTGGTTTGGCTACATCGTGATGTTGTTTTCCCCTTTCGGACATGCATTCCATTATTTCAGTTCAACTATCAAACTATCAAAAACACTGACAAAGCCAAAAAATTTCTTCCCCAGGTAACTGGTGGGAAGTGGGGTATGGGAGCCGTTGGATCGGGAGGAATGGGTGGAGGAGATAATCATCGGAGGCTTAAAGTCGTGGCAAGAGCAGAATAAGTCTGATCCGTCAAATCTTAGATCAGTAGATCAAATGACTATCGAGTGGATGAGGTGATTGAAGGATGACGCCCGGGAGCAGTTTATTCAAGTAGAAATGGTTTATATCAAGCGATAAGTGGTAAAGGTTGGAGCCAGCCCGATTCCAATCCTCACACGTCGTGTAGCAGTGGAGGAGAGAGAGGAAACCACTTTATCAGGCGGGTATCTCTCTCTCTTGTTTACCTGAGCAATATATGCAATAACCATTAGATCTAGTGGAAATGATCTAACAGTGGTGATTGGTCGAAGCGGGTGAGCGTATAACATTGGTCGGATTAAGTGTGGACCGTTAGATCGGTGGGAAGATTGATGACAGTGGACACGAAGGTATGGAACGACCTTGGGAAATATGAAAAGAGGCGCATATGGATGAAAAGGTAAGGTTTTCAAGGGCTTTTGCGTATTAGTGCATGTTTCCATGCACTATAAAAATAGACCATTCCCTCCTTTAGTCTTCAAAATAGTAGCACTGCACCATAGGGCTAACGTGACCAAGGACTACAAGAAAGACTCTCAATCCCAAAATTTCATAAATAGGAAAAATCCTACTCAATGTTTAGTCACATTGCAAAGAACATAAACCAATATGAAGAGGCAAAAAACTATCCCAAAATACTCATGAAGATTTAGAAATATTTTTAAACATCTAAAGACATCCAAAATGATACCCACAATCAAATCTCTTCTTAGATTATATTAATCAAGTCAGAGAAAAGGAAAAAGAAATACAAGTAAATATTATATCTTGGTTCTTATTTCTTCAATTTCACAAAAAAATTGTAAGGAAGAAAATATAGAGTTATAAAATAGACATTATTTATTTCAAGGTTTAATAATTCAAATTATAACCTAGCAATTTCTCTATTTATTTACCTAGAGCATACTCAACTGGAATAATATAACAAAATAATAGATGTAGAAATAGAAACTTATCTAAATGCAACAATGATGATAAGAAAAAACCATAATACTAAGGGATTTCCTCCCAACCATATGTAGTTCTATTATAAAACTCCAACACCTAGCCCCGCTATGATATCACAAGAGTGAATTAGGAACAATGATTTTGAGTTCTATCTATAAAAACATCACCCAGGATAACTTCCACTACCAATTTTTGCAAATGATAGAGCAGATAAAGGTACCCACATTACATGTCTCTCACAACACATGAGGACTTCCTTCTCTATATCTTAATCCCTCATAACTCTTTTCATCTTGTGTTTCTCATAGAAGACATAGAAAGGTCCAATTGATGTCACAAAACTTCTTACAATTTTTTTGATTTGCTAGCTCTTTTAACAAGTATCCACCCTATTTTTAGAGTTGATATGGTCTATATACTTCTAGCACTTCATTTTCTCTCATTTTCTTCTGCATCCCCCTAACAAGTTCCCCTCGCTCATTCGTCTTGTTCCAAGAATGTAGGGGAGACATTTGGTCAAGATATAGAAGGAATGGCTTAAAACTAGGAATTGGTTTTCTCCACTATTCATAACTTAAACACTTTAAAGATAATAAAATATGATAGATAAATAAATAATAAAGAAATCTCTTAAACCTTTTACTTTTCTTCGGTTATCCTATGATAATCTTTATATAAAGATTAAAGGTCTACTAGTCGTCGTCATCATTTTATTAACTACAAAACTAAAATATTTACAATATTAAATACCATCATATATCTAACTCACCAAAAATTTAAACTAGCATTTGCACCAGATGTTGCAAAGGAAACGCCGTAAGGCATAAATTGAAGAATGTAAATACAATAAAAGAATACTTTGATAAAGAAAATAATACTTTGATAAAGAAAATAAATACATTGAACGGTCAAATCAATGTCCCATTAACTAAAACCACTTAGTAGACATATCTATCAACATTAAGATTATACATAATGATCAAGAAATTTACCATATACAAACAACACCTTCCACAACAACCTTCTGTCACATCCACATTTTAAAAAATGCCTTGGAACGTGATTGGAATCTCCCATATTGCCTTTTTCATTATGTAGATAAATCTTCCATACTGCTATTTTCATCATGAATATTGTTAGTTCATTGTTGTAAAGTGTTCGTGTGTTAAATTTACTACTATAAGTTCGACAAGCAAAAAACATTCTTCAATTAGCATAATATGCATTATTCACTCACTGTGTATTTTTCAGTCAAAGAGCACAAGTAACAGATTAACATGTATTTTCCCTTCATTATTTTCATCACAGAGCCAAGAAATCTATGCCTTATCTAAAAAGTAACAAAAACATTTTGGAATAAGTTTCATATTTCAAGCTAGTCTCTAACCTATAAAGTAACAAAAACTTTTTGAAATAAATTCAATATTTTAAGCAATTGACTAACCTAATTTAATAATTGAAAAATTCTCAAAGATGAATTATACTCCATAATAACAGAGCCAACATTGGAGCCCATACTTTCACTAAAACCAAAAGAAACACAACCACTTGTTAAGAAGAAATTCAAGTAATAATAATAAAACAAAAATAATAAACATTAAATTATAAAATGGTATTTTTGCAGCAATATCATTTGATACTTCTCGTCTAACTCTTTGGCTTTGCTTTAAGCATCTTTTCATAAGGTATAACCTTTTGATAGCATTATTGTAACCACTTTCATTGCCTGGTCAACAAAATGGAACAAAATAAAACAAAAATAATAAACATTAAAGTATATCCATACATTTATTTGTTTGGAGAAAAGCTAACTGGTAATCGATGTTTTTGCTGGCTATTTGCCAGCAAGTTTTGGGACAATGATCCATACATTTTTTTGTTTGGAGAAAATTTGAAAGAAATATTGTTCTGATCTTCTGAGAAAATTTGAAAGAAATATTATTCTGATCTTCTGACATTGCTTTCACCAATCACTTTTAACTCTCTAAATTTTGGAAGTTTTCAACATCAACAAAAATGTATCTTAACCCTAAATTAAGTAAGCACCGATAGGAATTAAAAATTGAAGGTGTAAACAATGAGATCGCAATGCTTTTATGATATTTTAAGACAAGTAACATATGAAGGTTAAGATAGATTTAAGTTTATCCAACTTGTTCAGCTTTGTGCATGAATCTTATCTAAAAGTTCCAGAACAATAGGACCCATATTTTATGGGGGATCCATTTGTTACAAGTCCTATCGGGGTTCCCCTAAATATCACAATCTTGGTTAATATATAGACTGTTGCAAGGAATACTGAGATGTATTTTTTGTAAATTACTTCCTTTCAATGATGAATCCACTTTTATTTTCCACTTAAATGCTTGACTCTGTTTTAGCCTAAATCATATCAAAACCAGCAAGGAGAATATGGACTTCACTTGACGTTGGCACTGAAATCTGTCAGTGACAAGGATGAAATTGCAGAGATGACTGCTAGTGACTTTGATGTCGTTGTTTCAGTCACAGATGATGCATAAGCAATTAATTTCATAAAGTATTTTGCAGTGACAAATGCATGAAGAAGCCAGAATAAGTTGAGCCTTTCCTTTATCATTCATTCTCACATTTTAGTAGCTTTCACATTCCTGCCAAAGGGCAGGGGAAATCTTTCCGGAGGTTTCCCAACTTATTGCTGGTATCAAAAAGAGATTTATTAGACTGAGATAATGGTTCAGAAAGTATTTGCAACGTTAAGAAATTTGTATATTACTGCTCTTGATAGCAAATCCAAAAGAAAAATAATACGACTACATAAAGAAGAAAATCATTGCCAACCATTTTATTTCTCTGCAGTTTGCGCTGTCTAGTTATGATTACATTAGACATGATCATTTCACATTGTCTGTTATTAGGAGGCATTTGTGCATGAATCTTATCTAAAAGTTCCACAACGATAGGACCCATCTTTTCTGGGGGATCCATTTGTTACAAGTCCTATCGGGGTTCCCCTAAATATCACAATCTTGGTTAATACCTCATTCAATAAAAGCTTTTGGGGACCAAAATCCTCCCAAAATGGGGAGGTATGATTTAGATTGGATCATTATATTGTTTTTCATCCATCTCAATGTATTCAGAATAGAAAGAGTAGAGGAATTAGTTCATGGGACCATTTTTACCGATGAGACCTTGTTTGGCAAAACGGGGTCTGAAACCTTCCGAAAGTGTTTTGAGGCATTAAACAAATTTTTTTGGGGGTTAAAATTTGTCACTCTGGTGCCACACCTTTCCATGTTATTTTACACACGGATCTTTCCAATGACACAAAAATCACATCAGTCGGAGTTTGTATGCAAAAGTTATGCCACTTAGAAGTTGATCTTGTTTTCACACCTATAGTTCGGGAGGATGTTGCGTCAACCCCCACTATTCATGGGAAACGGGCTAGCCACATGTTTTTGATGTAAAAAAATCTAGACGAGTCTATATTGTATCTCCAATTAAAAGTTGATGTAATCAAACTTAAGCACCAGTAAGCTATCGAGTTGTGTTATAATCGAGCCACTAGGAGAAAGAGGCATTCCATTCTTTTAAGAGCATTTTGTTCCATAATTGAGCAAATATAGCCATGAGGAATAAGAGGTAGAGCACAAAAAGAGGATATGTGCACTATAGCGGCCCACGGACTATAAACATTAATTCTTTGCACCTATAGTCATATTTCCAAACAGAGAAAGAAAGTGAAGCAGCCTCACCTTCCATCTGAGTTTTCTCTTGAAAGAGTTTCCCATAAAGCATATCTTGTGTCTTATGTGTGTGAACTTATTTTGTTATTCTCTAATTTTCTGCATAATTTTCATATGCATGTATGCATTAATTACAGTTAAATCTACATATCTAGAATTTCAATAACACTGTAATAGTGTAAAAAATTCAATACTTTAATATATTATTATCAAATATGTTATAATAAACTCTCTAACAAAATATCCACAACAATTTATGAATCGTTAAATTATTAATATAATAAAGACAAATATATGATAATACAAATTCTATATAGCAATTGCAACATGAAATATATCTATTCTTTCATTTGTTTAAAATAAAATTTAAATATATTATTATCTATATTCATCTTAATCTAAACTACTTTTTAACCTTTTTAATATTTAATATTGTTAGGTATAATTTAACATTTCTTATAAATTCAAATACAACATTTCCACATTCTCATAATACAATATAGACTACTAATTAGTTAAATTTTCTATCAACATATACCATATATAAAATTAATAAACTTTATTTTTAAATTTTAATAATTTAATTATCATAGAATTTAGAGTTTTAATATAACTTGATTTTTTTTTAAGGAAGAACATCATATATTTTCATGATTTTAATGCGGAAAATGCATTTAACATAGTATTTAGAAAAAGGTACAAAATGCATGTAACTATATGGTTCTTGTGATCCAAATCAAACATGAACTTTTTCCCCTTGTAACCAACATGCAAAAAGCTTTTAACTAGGGCCATGGACCCCATAGTGGCACTTCTTGATTTGTTGTCTTATAACACTTTTTATACTGTGTTTAATTAAATTGGAAATTTTAGTTTGAATTATGATTTGTTGTTTTATAATACTTTTTATACTGTGTTTTATTAAAATGGAATTTTGAATGTAATGAAGTAATTCAATTAAATATATATATTAATTGAATATTTAATTTCACAATATTTTTATGTAAAAATTTTGTAGTGAGATTTAAAATTATTCTTAATTAGTTAAGAATTTGTTTTGTTTTGTTTTGTTTTGTTTTTTTTTTTATTTTTATTTAATTGATTATTTTGTATAGCTTGATTTTCCTTGAGTAATGGTGATAAATCAACTCACATCCATATATAAGAGTTAGTGATGGCTATCTTCAATGCTAGTTTATAATCATCTTATTATAAGTTTTTCCACCTTTGAAAAAATAATAAAATAATCATATTTTTGCTTAAGCAAAATTATTAAAAAAAGCATATCTAAGACTACCAAGTTTCTCTAATAAAATATTTCTGCCTACACAAAATTACTAAAGAAAACACATATCTAAGATTGCCAAATTTCTCTAATTCTTTCTAAACCGCTCATGATGTCAATCATGTTGGGTTGTTTTTGAGGGGACTCTTGTGTGCATGAAAGCCCAATACTCACAAGTTCAGTAATAAGATGAGCTTTGATTGGTAGTTCATTTGTGTCATCAACGGCTTTCCTCAATAAATTATTGTCAATGACTTCTTCCACTTTATTTGGAAAATTAATGGTTATCCATCTGGGAAGATTCAACCCTTCCATGAACATGTTGTTGGTTGGTTTCTTTCTGGTTAAGATCTCTAACAGTACTATTCCATAACTATATACATCTCCTTTTGTTGAAACGTTTTCACCCAATCCATATTCTGCAAAATGATTCAAACCATTTTAATAAAAACTCAAATAAAAAGTTTATAAATATGACAAAAAGTAAGACATAAATGTATTTAACCAAACAAAAATTCATACCTGGAGCAATATAACCAATGGATCCTTTAAGTATATGTGTAGAAGTCACTGATTCTATATCATTTGCAAAAGTTAATCTTGCAATACCAAAGTCTGCTATATATCCTGTCATGTCATCTCCTAAAAGCACATTACTAAGTTTTAAATCACAATGCACCACTTGCACAAAACATTGGTGATGTAGATATATCAAACCTTGAGCTATGTCTATGGCCATTTGTAATCTTTGACTGGAGCTCAATTGGCATACATCTTCTTCATCCAGATATAACCACTTTTCCAAGCTTCCATTTTCCATATAAGGAAATACCAAAGCTTTGATATCAAAATTTGAACAACAGGTAATGACTTTGATCAAATTCCGGTGTCTAATCTTTCTCAATGCATTACATTCACTGATAAAACTTTTGTGAGCCTCTTCATTTTGCAAATTGAGAACCGTGATTGCAACCAATGTGCCATCAGTCAAGAATCGTTTATAGACTGATCCAAAACTACCTACTCCTAACAAGTGTGCACCACTGAATCCGTTAGTTGCAGAAATAATTTCCTCTTGTGAGATTCTTGGAAGGCCTGAATTCCAAGGAATAGCTTCTGTAACCTGTAATCTCAAGGACATCTCTCCTCGAACCCATCCCTTGCAATATTGCCAGATTAAGAATCCAAGGAATAAAATGCATATTACAACAACAGAAATACCAACAGAGATTATTACCCTTTTAACAAGCCAATGATTATTGTGAACATTGGCAATGGGAGATGGACATGGTGGCAACTGTACCCATTGTCCGCAGAGACCGAGATTTCCCATGAATGCTCCACTCCTAAGTCTTTTGAAAATCCCGCCTTTGGGAACTTCCCCCTTCAACTTATTCAAAGAGAAGTTCAAATGGTGAAGCATTTTAAGGTTTTCTAGGGACATAGGTATTGTGCCTGACAAATTGTTTTCGGAGAAATCCAAGTCCTCCGAAGATCCCAGTTTCCCAAGTGAATCTGGAATTGGGCCATCAAACGAATTCCATGACAGATTGAGATAGTGTACTTCCGTGCAACTTTCAAGTTCGCTTGGAACAGAACCAGTTAATCGATTGACAACAACATTTATTTCTTGAACCATGGTCATCTTGCTAATCTCCAGAGGCAAGGGGCTTTCTAATAAATTGCTGGATAAGTTAAAGAAGAATTGCAAATTTGGAAGACCTGCAACTGTTCGTGGTATATTTCCATTAAACGCGTTGTGAGACAAGTCCAACACCTCCAATCTCAGGCAATCTCCTATATTCGGGGATATGTTTTCAGATGATTTGTTTTGATCAAGGTAGAGGTCTCTCAGCGATTTCAGTTGACCCAAAGAGTGAGGAATTTGCCCAGAGAGCTTGTTTTGGCTCAGAGATAAGAGTCCTAATCTTTGTATCCCGCCAATTTCTGTTGGGATACTTCCTCGTAACTTGTTTTTGTTCAAATACTATCTTTCCAAATTTTGAAGTCTGCCCAGTGTTGAAGGAATGGATCCATTGAAGATATTCCACTCTAAATTAAGATATGTCAGATTAGCCAGTTTGCCAATCTCTGGTGGTATTTTTACACCTATTTCATTGTGGCTCAAATCGAACACAGACAACCGGGAAAGCTGTTGAATGGAAGAGGGTATAGTGCCAGTAAGATGATTTTCACCTATGTGTATCTGTTCAAGGAAAGAGCAATTAGTTAAAGTAGTAAGAATAGGTAATGTTGTGCTGCTCCCACTTAGGAGCTAATTTCGTCCTAAAAAGAGGCGATCCAATCTGAATAGCTAACCCAACTGCACAGGCACCATCCCAGTGAGTTGATTGATCGTTAAATCGAGGACCCGGAGATGGGTACAATTAGCAAAGGTTTTTGGGATTTCCCCTCCAAGTTTATTTCCCCATAAGAATAAGTTTTCCAACTGAGATAGCCTGCCACCAAATTCCCATGGAATGTGTCTGGTTAACTAGTTATGATGCAGTTGCAGGTCTAAGAGAAGAGTACAATTAGAGAGGGAGGGTGGAATTTTCCCTCAAAGATAGTTGTGACGAAGATATAGGGTTAAGCTGAGAAATCCTCCCCAATTCAGAAGGAATAGAGCCATGAAGCTGGTTATAACCCAGAGACAAGTTTTGGACATGTTTCCAAAGGAGGTAAGAATGGAGCCAGTCAATTTGTTTATTCTCGGCCAAAGAAATTTCAAATTTCTTAGAAGCCCTAATTTTGAGGGAATGCTTCCATTCAACAGGAAATTTTGAGACAGAGAGACTAGCTCTAAAAGACGACAGCTACCAATGGTGGAGGGAATGGGGCCTTCCAGTTGGTTTTTGCTCAACCACAGAACTCTTAAGCCAAACAACCTCCCTAAATCATGCGGAATAGAGCCATAATGGCTATTGTTAGAGAGGTCGAGCACTCTGAGAAAGGAGAGATTAGCAAGAAGAGGGGAGATGGGGCCATGTAAGCTCATACCTATGAGATTTAGCAAAACAACTCTCTGGTGGCGTAAAGAGCATTGGACTCCAGTCCAGCTGCAGAGGGACACACTGGTATTCCAACTTCTTAATGCCATGTTTGGATCCAAGCTGAGGGTAGCCCTGAATGCCATCAAAGCCCACTCATTAGAAGAATTGTTGAGGTGAGCATGAGTTGCCGATGCCAGAAAGAAACCCCATGAAGAAGACAAACGCAGAAATACGAACAATGGCAAGGCGGTCTCGTGGGTTTCTTGGGCTCAATAGGCGTTCTCAATTGCTGGCCATACTTTCCACTTGGAATCAGTGCGCAAACCGTTTCAGCTTCTAATCTAACGGCTGAAACCTTTGCAATCGTCTAACATATAATCCTATTGCATATAAAGATGTCAGGTAAGAAGAGAGGGGAGTTGATTTCAGAGGGAAATGCCTTACGACGTAATAAATAGGGTCTTATGAAGTGCTTTTAATGAAATGAAAATGAAAATGCATTTATATTGCTATGTAGACACTTCTATATTACAAAAAAAATAAATCCGATGATATTGATAGGTAGACACATTCAAAATGTCACAAGCAAACCGTCTCAATCAATTGCTTATCAAGGATTATCAACATACTGACTATGATCACAAGGGGCGCCTTGAATTTCTTTCAAATGTTCATACTATATATATCACTCAGAAAGTCAAGTTTATGAAATGCCCGTTCTCGCTTATCAGTAAAGAGGATACCACAAACAAATAGGAGTATCATTTTCAGAAACACATACACATCGAAGTCAATTTTATAACAAGTCTCTCACCTGTAGCCAACAAATGACATACAACTAACGAATAAATGAGTATCAATGATAGTGAGAGTTGTACACATATTATAATACATATACAGAATACCTATCAATGGATGGAAGTAAACTCTGATACCTCTATTTTGTGTACAACAATGAATCTGTAATCTTTGCAAAATTTGCATTTTCAGCTTCCCCTCCCCAAAATGACAGCTGATGAAATCTTTCATTTCCACAGCCTATTTCTCTCCAAAGCTATATCCAGCCTCTGCATTTACATCTTGCTTTTTTGAAAAAAAGAATGAAGCATTTCTTGTTCTTAAGAGATACATCAATAATATAGTGCTTTTGTCCTACAAAATTGGCAGATTCCAAAACAGAATGGGAAGGGCAACAAGAGGAAAAAGAATTGGATGAATCTATGACTGAAGGTGGGGTGCAGAATTATTTATATTTGTCCCTGTCAAAGGAAATGTCTCATTGCCATGGACAGTACCATTCACAGAAGAAGTCCCATTTGCACCAACACTGCAATAAATAACACAAAAACTGTCAGCATCTAGGTCACAACAATTCAAGAATAAAGATCCTTCTCAGTATAATATACACTTTATTTAAATTTTAAAAAGCAGATCCTCAAGTCCGGTTATGGAGATGAAGAATAGCAAGATATGTGTGTTGGCATCAATTTTGCATGCATATTTGCCCTGAAGCATTTTACCAAACTATTAAGGCAGAAAACATGCCTTGATACACTTTTCAAAACTACTAAGGCAGAAAATTGCCTAATACATTTTACTTAACAGTATTTTAATAAACCGCCAATGGATAAAATATTATGATAAAGGTGAGCACAATCTCTGGAAGGAAAGATATCCTCCAAGATGAGAGATTGTAAAGCCAGACTCTGACAGCCGAAGAAATGCAGATCATATCCAAATAAGACAAATAATAGATTTTCATAATCTGTGATCAGTTCTCCATAAAAACAGGTCTGCTAGTTTTGGTTGTTGTCCATCTATATATTGCTAAAAGAGCAGATGACTAATCCTTAGTAACAACAAAAAATAAATATGTGAGTACAGAGCACTGGTTACAGACAATAAACTTCCAATTTCAGAAGGCATGTCTTCAGGGAATCAAAGACTTGCCCTGAAGCTTCAATGCTCATAGGGATATGTATGCCCAATGATGCTAAAGAAGAATCTACTTCTGCATTTTTTTTTTTAAATGCTCATCTAGGCACTGCGCTGGCTCGATTCAATCCATTAATAGATTTCTAACCAAAATTATAAAAAAATTCAATGGGGTTTTTGTTAGATGGCACTAAAGTTCAAAATCCCCAAAAACATGTTTCAGTAGTGAGAGGATTTTCCACTTGAAGTTCCTGTTAGCACTCTGTCTGCACCAATTATCAATGGTCTATGCCATGGATCAAATGCAAGTCCCAGGTGACTTAAGTGGGAATAGATACTCCACCCGTGATATCTCAAATGAAGGGAAGGGTCACTTTCTTTTAGTGTGTTATAAGCCCGCTGCATTTCATTGTAATACTCTCAGAATGAGAAGAAAGGTAAGAAACTACAAAGGGATCAATGCATGTTTTCAACGTTGTGAGAACCCAAGAAAATGGCCTACGGACATAAACACAATTCATTTTATGTTACAGGAGATAAGAACCCTGAAACTGAAGAGGAAACGTGAAAAAAGCAAGAATCGGAGCCAGAGGATTGAAAACAGAGCAACAAAAGAGAAAGAGAGCTTCTGGACATGTACAACTTATCTTTGAATATGAATATAAGAGATGACAATAGCTAAGAAAAGACATGTTATCTTGAATGTGGCAATATAATGTATAAAGATAGATTCATTGTTCCCTTACCTGCCTTGGAAAATACAAGAACCGTGACCTGCAAGACACTGTAACAGAAGCAGGGGAGATATCAAACAGTTTTCAAAAGAGAACCAACGCAACTGTAAGAAAGAAATTTGAAAAGAAAACAAGAAAAATAAATACATCCCCAACTTACTTGGATCAGAATTGGTTATAGTTCCGACTCCGTTGAAGTCACAGGACCCAGGGGCCATGTTCATCTTGTGGTAATAGCTGTCAAAGGCATAAGAGGCGTGGTCTGCAACGATATCAAGAGTATAACAGCTCTGACCGGCCTGAATAGCTGAGCAATCAGCCTGCTCAGGACCACAGGCCCAATCCAACACCGCCTAGAGGAGTTGATTATCAGCACCGGACAGGGCTACACAGAAGGTCTGAGCAGAAGTGTCATTGCCCAGAGTCGATCCTGCACCACTGAGGTGAAGGACATACACGGGCGTAGAATTGGCACTGAAGAGCCCCCAGTTTTCCTCCGAAGTCCCACCAGGCCTGAGATCCTCATTGAAGAGCTCGTAGATGTAGGTGTTAAATCATGCGAAATAGAGCCATAATGGCTATTGTTAGAGAGGTCGAGCACTCTGAGAAAGGAGAGATTAGCAAGAAGAGGGGAGATGGGTCCATGTAAGCTCATACCTGTGAGATTTAGGGAAACAACTCTCTGGTGACGTAAAGAGCATTGGACTCCAGTCCAGCTGCACAGGGACACACTGGTATTCCAACTTCTTAATGCCATGTTTAATGCCATGTTTGGATCCAAGCTGAGGGTAGCCCTGAATGCCATCAGAGCCCACTCATCAGAAGCATTGTTGAGGTGAGCATGAGCTGCCGATGCCAGAAAGAAACCCCATGAAGAAGACAAACGCAGAATGACCAAAGACGAACAATGGCAAGGCGGTCTCGTGGGCTTCTTGGGCTGAATAGGCGTTCTCAATTGCTGGTCATACTTTCCACTTGGAATCAGTGCGCAAACCGTTTCAGCTTCTAATCTAACGGCTGAAACCTTTGCAATCGTCTAACATATAATCCTATGGCATATAAAGATGCCAGGTAAGCAGAGAGGGGAGTTGATTTCAGAGGGAAACGCCTTACGGCATAAATATTCATACATAATTTTTAACTAAATTCAATTACAAATTTTAAATAAATAAATTAAATGTTACATAGATTTTCACCATACTTTAATATTATATATATAAACACCATCCTTCTATATTATATTAAATTATAAAAGAAAGCACTATTCTCACAACAATAACTCTTATCATTAAACATAAAAATAAATTTGTTAATAAATCATAAAATAATAATATAAATAACATTTTTACATGATGTTTAATGAGAAACATTTGGAAAACTAAATACATCATTGTTTTTACGTTATAATATTGGCTTATCTCCTAAAATGTGATTGTTTGTGGGAATGCCTTACTCAAAACATCACTGCTCCATGTGGCATGGTTGGCATACCCTATTTTTTTGGCTTCATCAATGGATGTCCTTCACCCTTAGCGGAAGGTGGTGAAGAGGCAGATGAGAAGGCTCTTCAACACTGTCATACCATTTGGATAGAATCGAATCTCCCGGGGAAAAATTGTATCTGACAGCCAGGCGGCAAAGCTCCTCATAAAATGATGGTGCAGAAACTAAGCAGGAACATTGAAATCAAATAAAAAGAGTCACTAAGCAGACTCTAGTTTTTTGTCCTCATTCCTCCAGTTTTTGCCCAAAAAAAATTGGATTATAAAATTTTCGCAATCCTAATATAAAGTTGAATGCAGATGCCTAAAGGCGGTTATTTGTAATGCGTATGACTTCTTTATATTTTCTCATTTAATGGCTGCATTGTTTCAACCTGTGTAACCGATTTGCACCGGATATTTATGTCAATTAGGATTATTTTAGATGGTTGGAGGGTCAAATGCAATAGTAATATGACCGATCTTTGCAATATTGACAATATACTTATTACCCCTGTTTGAAAGGCATATATTTAAACCCATTTTACTCTCCAGTAATGACTCGTTTATTCCCAAATAATCCAAATAATGCAGATATTACTAGAAAAAGAAATTAATTCTTATATATTAAAAATAAGAAATATTAAAAGGGTACAAAAATTTTCTAAGCCATGCAAAAGATTCAACGTAATGATACATTAATTGATTTTTCAACGCAAACATCAAACAACCTTCTCAATGACAATCTTAACAAATGAGGCAACCTGTATTTTTCATGTTACAATGCTTTGTTTTTCTTAATATTCGAGTACGATTAAATAATTTATAAATAGGGTTTAGGAAAATTACTTTGAATTTTATTATTGGTTTCCTCCCAAGATCGATAAATAGGTTTTCTAATTTGAAATTCATATATATATAAATACATCTATAAAATGAATTAAATTAACATAATTTGTAATGTGGTTTATATGTATTATTTTCATATTGATTGATTTAAATATATTAATCATATTAGTAAATGTGAATGTGAACAATATTAGTAAATTTCAATGTGTTACTTGACGAGCATGTGGGGTCAATTCATTGACCATAGTTGAGCATGGTTGAAGAGGATTGATGAATTTCATCAAAATATTAATGTTAAAAATGTTTATATTCTATTGATATTAATGTTAATGTTAATGTTAATATTAACATTAGCATTAATATGTTAATATTAATATTAACATTAACATTACCTTGATGGGGGGAGACGATCGTGGTTTAAATTGTGTGGTTTGGCACGGATGGGACCCTTGCTCATGACAAGAGGCAGACGTAAGGTGGGTGGCAGTGACAATTGGCACTGGAGGCATAGAAGTCTCAAGAAGAGCAAAATTTGGTATGAACATTGGGTGGTAGTTTGGTTGCACTAGTTGTGGTTTCAAATTATGGGAGATTGTGTGGGTTACGAAGACAATGTAGAGTATGCGTAGGTCGCCAACATGTGCATGCTCAACGGTCTGGTAAATTCAGTTTATGTCATTGCACTTGGTCGATGGGGATTGTATTGTGGTCTTGGTGGGAAGCATAGCCACTTAATTTGGGATCTCGGGGAAAACTTTTGTTGGTGTTTATATTGCTTCTTGTTTTTAGTGACAGGGGACCACTTCATGCTAGTCAGGTTCATGGGTATTTGTAGATGGACAAATTATGGCACTCTCAACGAAGTTTAGGTAAGTTCTTTCTTATGGGTCTTTGTTTTTAAGTGTTTTGTCTTCTCCCCAATTTTGGGAGTGGGTTGCATGAACTTTTATTTATCATCCCACCCGTGGGATGTTGCGTATTGGGTTAAAATTAGTTCAGGGAAGCACTCACTTCGATATCCTATGTGAGTTGAGGTGGGGTTCTGGAAATTGATCGGTTGTAGTGGTGAGAGGAGATCCTATATAATTGTTTGTAGCAATGTAGCCTTAGGACGGTGGTGGTTAAGCTAGAAGCCTATGTATGTGAAAAGGGAGCTCGCAGGAGTTGGGTTTATTGATATTGTAACTGGGTGTCTTGGTCAAGGGGTTTTTTGGAGTGGAGTGATAGCTGATTTAATTTTCTAGTAGTTATTCGCAACCTATAGAGATCATTAGGAAGTAGGGTTGAACTTGTAGGGGGTTGGGGTGTCACAAATAGACGACAAGGCATGGTGGTCAGGTAGATGCAGCAGATGACGATGGAGGTGTTGAGGTAGAGTTTGAGAGGGAATTGGCTCATGACTGGGGCCCTTCTCTTAGACGTGTCAACTAGGCACGATCCATGGAGTCTTTGGACCTTCATATGTGGAACATCATGACAGAGTTGGACGATATGAGGCAACAACGACATGATTACCAGAACAAAGTTATTGCATTCATGAATGACCTGCAACATAATCAATGGGACATCCTTGACCACTTGACGTCATTGAGAAGGAATCAAAGGTGCACCAATGATTGCCTAGATCAGATGGAGGGGCATCTAGTTCACCTAGAATTTCATGCCCATGGGGATCTTAGAACTCTAGAAGCACCAAGTGAAAGCCATGTACCATATTTCCTTCATGTTCCTTGATGGTTGTTGTTTGCCTCCTCAATCCCTATATGTTTTGGGCCTTATGGTCTTTTTGTTTTTGGTTACATTGTAAAGTTTGACAGTTTGTTCTTAGTTTTTGCATTGCTCTCCTAGCCAATAAATCAGGTATGAGTGAGACTGGGAGAGTAGGAGCTTTCATGTTTATCCATTGTGAAATTTTGAAGAAGTAATAATAAAAAAATTGACCGACAAAAAAAATGTTAACATTAATTTTAATATCCTAATGTTAAATTTTAATGTCTTATTTTTAATATTTATATATGTATTATAATGTTATTATTATGTTAACATATTAATGCTAATATGATAATATTAACATTTATATTAATATAGATGTCAATGTTAATATTAACATTAACATTAACATTAGCATTATCATTAATATATTAACATTAATATTGACATGCTAATGTTAATGTTAATATCTTTTTAATATTTATATATGCATTATAATGTTGATATTATGTTCACATATTAATGCTAATATGTTAATATGTGATTTTAATATTAATATTAACATTAATATTAATATGTTAATATTAATATTAATATTAATGTTACATTATGTGTGAGGGGGCAGCTGAATTGGTGATTGAAGTAATGTGAAATCTTTAAAAATTGTAGATTATGGTCAAATTCCCTATTTGCGACTAAATATAAAGGAGGACATGCATAGTACCCAATGTAATATTTAAATTTATAATGTTTATAATATAAATGAACATATAACATTTTGGCTTGAACTATAATATATTCTTAATATTATATATGCATTATAATATTAATATTGAACAATGAGTAGCACATTTTGGTTTAATATTATCAACCGTGGTTGATAACAATTGATATTACATTAATTTTAATGTTACATTGGTTGATACTTCTTAACCATGCAGAACCATAGGTACATGGTTACAATAATGTCACATTAATGTTGACCACGGTTGACCATGGTTGATATTAGATTAATCATGGTGCTAATGTTGACATTACATGAATGGTTTAAGTGGGTTGATGTGGTTGACAATGGTTGACCACAATTGACCATGATTGCCAATAATTACAATGTTTAACCTTAGTTTAACATGATTAGCAATGATTACCATGCTTAACAAATGATTAAGTAGAATATTATGGTTAACCTTAGTTTATCATGGTTGTACATAGTTCACCAATGTATGTGATGTTAATTTGTTGACCAATGTGTGTAATAATAATAGTAATAACAATAATAATAATATAGTCAACCATAATATAGATATTTTTTTGTGAATAGAGAGCTTCTATTAATTCAAAATATTATATTTTCCAACATTGTTTCTCAAAAACCTATTGGCCTCACTCTTAATAGATTTATTGGCTAACAAATGCATGCCAATATGGAAAACAAAGTTCTAAAATGACACCAATTTACATAAGCTAATAGAAAAAATGACAAAAATAAGTAAGACCAAGATTCAACCAACTAGCATCAAACATCCTTTAAATTTACCAGGACAGGGTGATTTTGACTCGAGCCAAGGGATGGTATGGGATTGAATTCATAATGCTCATGCCCTTCCATTTGGGTAAGCCTAGTTTCTGTATTATCAATCCTTTTCTTAATATGTTATTTCCCTCTTCATAAACTAACCAATATATCATGCATCTCCCACAAGTTCCATTAAATATGGTTCATGAAATCTAGAATATCATGGTGGTCATCTTGTTGTACTTGATTGAGTTTATTTAGGGAGTTACTTAGTTGTCGAATGATGTTACCACTATTTAGTAGTCTACCAAACATGTTACTATTGGGCCTTTCGTTCTTTTGAGGACTTTTCATCAATTTTTCCAAAAAAAAAACATAG
>APFE031743574.1:0-21804 GCA_000404065.3 Pinus taeda
TGTCATCTCATTAGCTTGGATACGTGAATGAAAAACATGTTAGACACGTAGCAAAATCCCCTCAATGGTTCATTGCACAAAGAAATCTACTAAGGAAGAAACTTGCAGTGCTTTCTTATTCTCAGAAACTATTTCACTCAATAAATACCCCTCTCATATGTATGATCTAAACAATTAGTAGCAACGCTTGCCAAAGCTTAACACTTCAGAGTCGATAACAACATTCTCAGAGGTAGAAGCTCAAGGAATCTGGGGCCTACCTAATGTCAATATTGTTGATCTAAGTTTCAATGTTTTTGTGGGTGAAATCATCACTGAGATCAGAAAGAGAATCTGTAGTGGTTGGCCATTCAAACCAACCAATTTTCTGACAACTTGGTGCTAGTGACAGAAAGTTCAATGTTAAATTGAATTATCAATGACCGAAGGTAATGGTAATATAAGGTTTTTAAAGGCGTAGATGGATTCATGTTTTTTTGTATAGTTATAAATTATAATTATGCTCTTTATCATGAGCATAGTTATCGATCAAACGAGAACTATTACCTCAAAATGGGTACTCAAGCCAAAAAAAATCCCAAAAAAACATGAAAAAACAACCCAAAAATAAAAAGTGTTGATTTTGCATCACCATTTTTCACAGTAAATTTTCAATATTTTTTAAAAATAACAGCAAAAAACAATAAAAGCCATTTTGCTTGGTGCAAAAAACACCTTAAAATCAAAAAGTGTTAATGCCGGAATAACGTCTTTTTTTCTTTTCTTTTTTTTCAACATTTTTTTAATAATGACGTAAAAATTAAAATATCATGACTCTGAAAAACTTTAAATTTCCAACGACTTTCAAGCATGACATTAATGATAAAATATCGCATATTTGAAAAGCCTTAAAATTCCAACGATTTTTAAGCATGCCAATAAATTTAAAATATCATTTCTTTGAAAAGCCTTAAAATCCCAACAATTTTCAAGCATGGAGCTAAGAAAAAATATTTATCACTGTTTTCAAGCATAACATTAAAGATAAAATATCACGACTTGGAAAAACATTAAAATCTTGACAATTTTTCAATCATGGAATTAAAACCAAAGATCGTGACTACAAAACAATCTTAAGTTTTCAAAATACCCCAAGCATGACATTATGAAAAATAATAATAATAATAATAATAATAATAATAATAAATAAAAAATTATGACTAAATAAACTTTAAAAATGAAGACCTTAATGAAAGAGTTATTATACTAACAATAGTTTTTTTTAAATGCTAAATGTATAGAGATTTTAAAATCTCACCCTAAGACAACTTGATACATTGCAAAAAGAAATTAAAAATCAACTATCAAATTGATATGCAATGTAGGTGAGCTCAATCCATTGTAATGAAAACTTAAAGACCAACTATAAAATTAATACATTGTGGGGCAGACTCAATTCATTATAACGAAAACTTTACAATCAACTAACAAATTGCACATAATGGGGTAGGGTTGCTAGACAAGCATCGATACAAACCCTACAAAATATATATATATAGAAGAAAACAAAAATTTAAATATTGAAAAATAATTAAAATAATAACAAGTAAATTAAATCATTAAAAAAAAAAAAGCATCCCCGGATGCGAGTGACGAGACAGTTGTCAGCGAAGAGCCACAGGGAAGCCATGTGTCACCCCGTACCCAAGCTCTGCATTAATTTCTCACCTCGCCGCCATGGAATTACAACTCAGGGGAGGCGGCAGGCAATCAATGCGGGTTATGTCACCATGGCAAGTCTGCAGACTGCAGCTACGGCAATTTGGGTTGATTTTAAGGGAGGTCGGCAGGATCATGGCGCACAGATGTTCATCTGTTGCTTCCTCGTCCAGGTATCAAGTTCTGTGGGAAACGTTTGCAGGATTAACTTTGATTGCAGTGTGGGCACTGGTCGAAGGAGGCTCTGGACTGTGGGGCGCAGAGCCATCATTGCACCGGCATCCATATCTGCCCCTGCAGCAATGTTTCGTCGAAGAGGACCAGCTCGTGGAAGGCCAGCTCGCCCTCCAGCTGATCGACCACGGGTGCAATGCTGCCGCTGCCATTGCCACAAAGGAGTTCAGGCCACCCCTATTCAGGCCAGCCAGATCCTGGACACGGGCGATCCTGAGGTGGAGCCAGCCCCTGCTCCAGCATTCGGGTCTGCCATCTTCTCTTTTGGCAGCACGCGAGATAGGCCACGCATCAACGCCCACGTTTCAGACCTTTTTCTCGAAGAACCTCAGGATGAAGATGAAGGCGCAGGCAGCATGGGAAAAACCCCAGTGGGAGGCTAGGGGGCAGAAGAACAAACACCAGCGGCGGCACCTGGGCAGGCTCCAAAAAGCCCTCTGGCTCAGGAAGCCACGACCTCCAAGGAAAACGCTGAGGAGGACTGGGAAGCTCTACGGGAGAAATATGGCTGGTGCGAAGTGGTGGAGGAAAAACCACCAGAATAGCCCTCAGCTAGACCACCTCCTCCTCACCCAGCGCTGTTCAGGTTTTGTTCTGGTTCTTTCTGGTTCTGATTCTGTCTTTGGCTATGTTTTGGTCCTTTCGAGTCCAGGTTCTAATAGTCTGATGCCCCAGTGCGGGATGTTTATGTTTTGCTCCCATGCCCCTACGTGGGCGATTCTAGCCAGTGTTTGTGCCCCTGCGTGGGCGGTCCAAGGCAGCATTTGCGCCCCTGCGTGGGTGGTTCAAGGTAGTTTTCGAGCCCCTGCGAGGGCGGTTTAAAGCAGCTTTCGTGCCCCTGCGTGGGTGGTTCTGGAATTGTCGAGGTTTTGTCTGTTCTTCAATGGTTAATTGTTGATGTCTCAGCACAGCAGTAAGGCCCCTGTCTGGGCATGTTTTGTCCTGTAAAGTCAAGCCCACAGCGCCACTGATGGCCTTGGGCATATTGTCATCCTGGATGTAATTTACCCACTGTACATAATATAATAGGTAGTTTTACAGATTTTTTTTTTTTAAAAAAAAAAAAAAAAAAAAAAAAAAAAAAAAAAAAAAAAAAAAAAAAAAACAACAACAACAACAACAAACAACAACCCATGACAAAAAATCAAATTATAGAAAATATATAGAAATGCCAAAAGTCAAACACTGATTTATTTTTATTATAGATATAATGACATTAGATTAAAAAAAAAAAAAAAAAAAAAAAAAAAAAAAAAAAAAAAAAAAAAAAAAAAAAAAATTAACCGCATTACATATGTAAAAATAAATAATAAATCTTCGACTACCTCAAGGCCCAATTTCCGGGTTGGGTAAGAGGGACGATTCAGACAGATAAAAAAATTAAATTTCTATATTACAAACCATAAAAAAATGTAAAATAATAATAATAATAATCAATTAATTAACTTGTTAAAAATGAAAAATTTAAATAAATAAAATATATATAATATATATATAAGTGGGTCTTTTTTCTATCGAGAGTCTAGCTATGACTAGGCTAATATTGTAGAAGCACAAACTCAATAACATAGAAGGCCATAGACTTCTTAAACTAACTTTAAATTCCAGCTAAAACCACCTAAGGCTCAAACGAGGTTGGTATAAAGACACCAGGGCCTTGGTTAAACCATTGGGAGATTGATGAGAATGTTGCATTGTAAAACATTAATAACATAAAAAATATTGTTACTTCTAAGTTCAAAGAAAAAATGTGGTGTGAGAAAGATTTAGCAGCTAAAAGAAAATTAAGATATTATAAGGAGGTCATCAACCCCACCCTAGAAGATCAAAAGTATCTCTCTGTTTTAACTAGCTCAAAGAATAAAATTAATATAGCCAAGATAAGAACGAACTCTCATGAGTTCCATAGTGAAATGGGTTGTTGGGCAATTCCTAAAACACTATGGATGGAAAGGTTCTGCGATCTCTATGAGAATACGAACATCGAGGATGAAAATCACTTCCTCTTAGAGTGCCCCGCATACAACCACATTAGATCTTAGTGTCAAAATCTTTGTTGCAATACTAAACTTCCTAGCCTTTTACGTTGTCAAAATTACAGTGAGCTCGAGAGGCTTCTCTCCAAGCTTTTTGAGCATAGGAATAAAATTTTAAATCAAACAAAATAATTCATTTTTTTAGGTCTGATAGACCAAAGTTTGGTCTTAGTGAACGTTAACCACCTTCATCATCATTAAAACCAAAAAAAATTCGAAAAAAAAAAAAAAAAAAAAAACAAACAAAACAACAAAAACAAACACTTTTTTTAATTTAAAAATTTTAAAAAATTAAAAAACGTCAATTTAAAAAAAGGTTAAATAATACCAAAAAATAAAATTTAAATTAAATTAAAAAAAAAAAAAAAAAAAAAAAAAAAAAAAAAAAAAAAAAATAAAATTCAAAACAATTTAAAAGACAAAAAAAATTATAAAAAGAAACCTGTTAAAATGTTAAAAAAGAAAAACAATTTAACTGAAGCATAAAAATTGAATAAACAAAAAAAAGGTGGGAAGAAGAAGGAAGAATATGATTTATTTAAAATATATATATTTTAAAGAAAAACAATTAACAAAAAGAAATCTAAAACCATTTTTTTAGTTATTAAAAAATAAATAATAATTAATAATAATAATAAACATTTAAATTAATAAAATAAAAATTTAAGAATTGTTTTAATAAATTTTAAAAATAAAGAAATAACATAATATAAATATATATAAGTTAAAAAATATTTTAAAAAAACATTAAAATAAATCAAAATAAAAAACCATTAAAATAATTATAATTATATATATATATATATATATATATATATATATATATATATATTATATATATTATATATATTATATTTAATTTTTAAATATATATATTATATATATTTCTATTGAATTGAGGCTTTTGTGATCCATATCAAGTTTATGAGAAAAAGTTTTTTTGCGTAAATCACATGATATTTTATTTGTCGACGTGTTTCGAACCAACGAGTGTGGTTCATCATCAAGACAAGTTGAAGAATCAAATCATCGCTGCTTATTAAATGGGGAGAGCAGATCATCAAACGGCTAGGTTTGATTAAAAAATGGTTATATTGAAAAACAACTATATTAGATCATACTGGAAAAACGGCTAAGATTAACCAAGAATGGCTAGATTTGGCTATTCAAGTTGTATAATTATATAAAACTATTATGCTAGAACAAACATTATTTTAGTACCTACCATATGTTATTTAAGTGAAAAGTTAACCATATTTGAGTTAACTAGGGAATATTTATAATAAAATTGTTTGAAATGTTAACCTATAATAAAATATCTAGGGAAAGTAATTGTTAGTAATCGAAAGGATTTAATAATAACTAATAATTATTAATATTATATTATTATTATAATAATGTTGTAGTATTAATTTTATTATTAATGTCTTATGTAACTAACTAATATAAATTTAGTAGTAAGGCTATTTAATTGTAGTAAGTATTAATAGATCTAGGGATATTAGTAAAAGTAAGGATTTAATGTTAACACAAATAATATTAATTATTGTTATATTATATATATTAGATCATATAGATTAGTCATTAAAGGGGAATATTTATATTAATATTTAACATATATTAAAAGTAATATTGGTTATAATAATAGTGTTATTCTTATTATTAATGGTTAGGGTATCAATTTATTAGTGATCTAAAAGTAACTTATATTAATAGTTCAAGGGATATTAGTAATTGTAAGGATCTATTGTATTATTATTATTAATCTAATAGTGCTATAATAATAGTATTTAATTAAAGGATGGATAACTAATTTTATTAGTAAAGCTATCTACTTGGAACATAAAACTGCTATTTAAATATCTTATACTATATAAACTAATCCACTAGAAAAGGATTATCAAGGAATCATACCAAAGAGGATCCAAAAACTATGCCTAAAGAGAGCAGGTTAAAGGATAATAAGGGGAAACTTTCTTTATAGAAAAACTAGAACAAGCTATTAAAAGAGGGAGGGGAGGAAGGGAAGGAAACGACTAGAAAGCGAGGGTCAGGACCCAACAACAACTGATCTTCCAACCGTTATCTCTATTGAGATTGCTAGGCCTTCTTTCAATCTCAAGAGCCTCCCTAAATTTTTGGTGATGGAACTGTGAAACTCTAGCAATAACATTGGCCTCCTCAATACAAACATGATGTTTGGTCTTCTCTACGTGATCTGCTAGTGTGGAAGACTTAAAATGTTTAAATACTTTTTAATTTTGATTTTATTTATTTTAAATGTTTTGAATTTTCTTCTTCTTTTATAGTTTAATTTTTTTATTTGTTTTGAATTTTTGTTTTCCAATTTTGTTTTGTTTTCTTTTCTTTTTTTTTTTATTTTTTAATTTTTTTTTTTTTATTTCTTATTTATAATTTTAATTTAAAAACAATTTTAAATTTCATTTATTTAATTGATATTTTTTTTAATTTTATTTTCTTAATTTTTATTTTTGTAATTTTTTAAGTTGTTTTCTAAGAGATTTTTATTTTTTATTTTTATTTTTTTAACTTTTAATATTTATTTGTTTTTTAACTTAAAAATGTTTTTTTTTTTTTTTTTTTTTTTTAATATCATTTTTTTTAATTTTTTTTTTTTTTTTGTTTTTGTTTTCATTTAATTTTGTATTCAATTTTGTATTTAGAGTTAGTTTTGTTTTTTTTAACATACATTTATTTATTTATTTTTTTTTTTATTTTTGTTTTTTTTTTTTGTCATTTTTTATTATTTTTATTTTTATGTTTTATTACTAACATAAAAATCAACAACATTTAAAAAAAAGTATCCACACTTAATTCATTAGATAATTTAAAGTGTAAAAACTAAGCCCTCTAAACAAAAAAGGGTTGATGCTCATCAGTGTTTTTCAAAATCTAGATGAAAGTAACTAAAAAATAATGTTTACACTTGATACATAAAAGAAATTAAGTGAAAAAACAAGCTCTCTAAAAAAATGTGTTGTTGCATCAACACTTTTCAAAATCAACATAAAATTCACTAACATTTAAAAAAATTATTCATACTTGATACATAAAAAAAATTAAAGTGGCAAAAATATGCTAAAAAAAAGGTGTATTATGAATGACCATTTTTCAAAATCGAGTGATTTTTTTCTACCTCAAAAAAACGGGTACTATGTCATTTTCTCGTTTGATCGGTAACTATGTGCTTCTTGGGTTTCGCAAGTGGACATAGATGCTTTGGATGTGAGGAAGGCGACATTCGAGGCGAGAGGTATGGAATGTGCTTTTTGTGCAGAAACGATGGAAATATCTCTCAAAGGCCTTCCCAAGATTAAAGATGAAACCATGGTTGTAATTCAAAACAAAGTTTTAGTATTCAACAGGATCCCATGTGTTTGCAAGTTGTGCTTCTTGGGCTTCACGAGCAAACATAGATGCTCTAGATGTGAGGAAGGAAATATTTGAGGTTAGAGGTATGGAATGTGTTTCTTATGCAGGAGCCATAGAAAAAGCTCTCAAAGGCCTTCCCAAGATTAAAGATGCAACTGTGGTTGTTATTCAAAACAAAGTTTTAGTATTCTATAGGCCAACCTTCATTGGTGTAAGACTGATTTTCCTTCTCAACCTAGTAGACAATAATTTACCCGTGAAAATAAATATTCCTTATTTTTTACTATCAGAAGACTACAACACCCATATTGCGAAATTCAATGGTCTATTCATTCTAATTTTGTAGTAATACAAAATCAAGATCTAGTAAGGAACTAGGAACACAACAAATTTCCCCTGCCATTATCATAGAATCGTGTATAGGGACAACAATATTCATTCTAATTTTGTAGTAATACAAAATCAAGATCTAGTAAGGAATTATGAACACAACAGATTTCCCCTACCATTTTCACAGAAACATGTATAGGGTCAGCAATCTTATATTGCTTCATAGTTCATCCTGCATCTGCACAATTAACATGTGTAGGAAGTAAGATGTTGCATCAATTGTATATGATTCAATGCCCAATCCTGCTAAATAGGGCCCTGTCACAATCCCATTCCCTTGAGTCTTAAATTTGCATAGAAAGGGTTGTATTCCTATATGGCCTAATTGTTTAGTTTCAATGTTATGCAGAAAAATTCCATTAAATAAGCAATAAAAGATGCAAGGTTTGAGGCAAAACTAATTGATGATGGCACAAAGGATAGTATCATGGAAGTATGCCATATAAGAGTGAGGGGAATGACTTGCACAAGTTGCTCAGAATTTATTGAAACTGCACTTGGGAAAATTTGAGGAGTTAAGAAAGTAGTGAGTGCTCTTGCCTTAGAAGAAGCAATGGTGCACTATGATCCCAACCAAGGCAATATTGCTCAAATAATTCAACAAGTTAGAGATGCAGGGTTTAAGGCTGACCTAATCAATGCAGGAGGAGACCAATAAAGTACATTTAAGATTGGCAGGAGTAAGTTCCAGCAAAGAAGCAAAATTGAATGAGATTTCTCTACAATCCTTAGCTGGTGTGAATTCTGTTGAAATGGAATCAAATTCAGGCAATGTGAGTGTATCATATGACCCAGATTTAACAGGCCCAAGGTCAATAATCCGACACCAATATTATATGGAAAAACCATGTATTCACTCAGAAAAAGTTGTGGCCAAAACTAAAAGGTGATTAACATTTACCATTACCTTCTATTTCTGTTTCTTTCTTTAAAAATGCAGCCATCATAATTAATTTTTTCAAATTTTTAGAAAACATTAAACTCTCTATTGATCAACTCCATTCCATGTCAGTATTCATCAATCAACCAGGGATGCTTAAACTAAACCAGGGATGCTTTGCCTTGCCAAATGTGCCACTGTTACGAAATGTCCCTATTTAGTTTCATTTGAATGAAATAGGTAGAAAGAAAGGTTGCCACTCCCACTTCCACTTCCACGGTGATGTCCACAATATTGCAAGTCTTACTATTACAGTGGCATCTCCCATTTGGGATTTGAATCCAAACTTCCACCAGAGGAGAAAGGTATCCAAGTTCCTAGTGGCCTCCATTTTCACTTCGGTCCAAATCCATGATCCTTTTGTACCCTCACTAATCACCCCAAGGTCAATAATCCAACACTAATATTATATGGAAAAACCATGTATCCACTCAGAAACAAGTCGTCGCCAAAACTAAAAGGTGATTAACATTTATTATCTACTATTTCCATTTCTTTCTTTAAAACTGAAACCAACATAATTAATTTTTTCAAATTTTTACAAAACATTAAACTCTATCGAAATCACAAATTCTCTCATGTGATTTCTACCGAAAGACTTTGTTTAATTCATTATGGATCACAGAAGCTTGAATACAGAAATTAAACTCTCTATTGATCAACTTCATTCCATTTCAACATTCATCAATAAACCAGGGATGCTTTTCCTTGCCAAATGTGCCACTGTTAGGAAATGTCCCTGTTCAGTTTCATTTGAATGAAATAGGTAGAAAGAAAGGTTTCCACTCCCACTTCCACTTCCACGACGATGTCCACAATATTGCAAGTCTTACTATTACAATGGCATCTCTCATTTAGGATTTGGATCCAAACATCTACCAGAGGAGAAAGGTATCTAGGTTCCTAGTGGCCTCCATTTTCACCTCGGTCCAAATCCACAATCCTTTTGTACCCTCACTAATCAGACCTGTAAAATATTCCATCTGTTGCACAGGGAAGGCATTGCCTCATTGATTTGTGAGTTTCTGGCGTGCATTGTTTAGATCAGGTTCCTGATGAAAGGATATCATTTTTATTTAAGGAAATGATACCAAATCTTGGGTAAGTATTTATTATTTACATTATTGTAAAGAGCTTGAGAATGTGGAAGGAAAAACAATGCTAGAAGTGGAATAGACTAAGAATGCAAAAGGTCATTGAACTGCCATTCCCTTGAGATTCCAAGAATGGTTTTGCAACCCTTGTGCACATGTCATGTGTTAGTTTATATTGCAATGTGTTAGTGATGTGTGTTGTTACTGTTGATTTTATGTTTAGTGGAAAGTTAAATTTTTGCCACGGATTATCCTTTCTAAAAACAATGTTCTCAGTGTGTCATCTCATTAGCTTGGATATGTGAACGCAAAACATGTTAGACATGTAGTAAAATCCCCTCAATGGTTCATTGCACAAAGAAATCTACTAAGGAGGAAACTTGCAATACTCTCTTATTCTCAGAAACCATTTCACTCGAGAAATGCCCCTCCCTCATATGTATAATCTAAACAGTTAGTATCAAACGCTTGCCAAAGCTTAACACTTAAGAGTCGATAGCAACATTCTCAGAGGTATAAGCTCAAGGAATCTGGGGTCTACCTAATGTCAATATTGTTGATCAAAGCTACATTTTTGTGGGTGAAATCATCATTGAGATCAAAAAAATAATTTGTAGTGGTTGGCCACTCAAAACAACCAATTTTCCATCAACTTGGTGCTAGTGATAAAATGTTCAATGTGAAATTGAATTATCATTGACCGAAGGCAATGGTAATCTAAGGTTTTTAAAGGCGTAGATGGATTCACGTTTTTTGTGTATGGTTATAAATTATAATTATGCTCTTTATCATGTTGAAATCAAATAACATGTTGCTTTTTGCACAAACAAGATCCCATGTGTGTGCCAAGTTGTGCTTCTTGTGCTTCATGAGTGGACACAAATGCGATGGATGTGAGGAAGGCAACATTCGAGGTGATAGGTATGGAATGTGCTTCTTGTGTAGAAACCATAGAAAAAGCTCTCAAAGGCCTTCCCAGGATTAAAGATGAAACTGTGGGTGTTATTCAAAACGAAGTTTTAGTATTCTACAGGATCCCATGTGTGTACCAAGTTGTGTTTCTTGGGATTCATTAGCAAACATAGATTCTCTAGATGTGAGGAAGGCGACATTCAAGGTGACAAGTATGGAATGTGCTTCTTGTATAGGAGCCAAAGAAAAAGCTCTCAAAGGCCTTCCTAGGATTAAAGATGCAATTGTGGTTGTTATTCAAAACAAAGTTTTAGTATTCCACAAGCCAGCCTTCATTGATGTAAGATTGATTTTCCTTCTCAACCTAACAGAAAATATTTGCCTGTGCAAATAAATATTCCTTATTTTTTACTGTCAGAAGACTACAACACCCATATTGCAAAAGTCAATGGTCTATTCATTCTAATTTTGTAATAATACAGAATCAAGATCTAGTAAGGAACTAGGACCAAAACATATTTTCCCTGCCATTTTCACAGAATCATGTATAGGGACATCAATATTCATTCTAATTTTTTAGTAATACAAATTCAAGGTCTAGTAAGGAACTAGGACCACAACACATTTCCCCTACCATTTTCACAAAATCATGTATAGGTGTAGCAGTCTTATATTACTTCATAGTTTGTCTTGTATCTGCACAATTGCCATGTGTAGGAAGTAAGATGTTGCCATTTGTAGGAAGTAAGTTGAAGACAACAGTTCAATGGTATGATTCAATGTCCAATCCCACTAAATAGGGTCTTGTCACGATCCCATTCCCTTGAGTCTTAAATTTGCATAGAAAAGGTTTTACTCCTATATGGCCTAATTGTTTAGTTTCAATGTTATGCAAAAAAAATCCATTAAAGAAGCAATAGAAGAAGCAAGGTTTGAGGCACAACTAACCGAGGATGGCACAAAGGATAGTATCATGGTAGTATGCCATATAAGAATCAGGGGAATGACTTGCACAACTTGCTCAGAATCTATTGAAACTGCACTTCAGAAAATCCGAGTCAAGAAAGCAGTGGTTGCTCTTGCCCTAGAAGAAGCAAGGGTGCACTATGATCCCAAGCAAGGCAATATTGCTCAAATAATTCAAGAAGTTACAGATGCAAGGTTTAAGGTTGAACTAATCAATGCAGGAGATGAGATCAATAAAGTGCATTTAAGATTGGCAGGAGTGAGTTCCAGCAAAGAAGCAAAGCTGATTGAGATTTCTTTATAGTCCTTAGCTAGTGTGAACTCTGTTGAAATGGATTCAAATTCAAACAATGTGAGTGTATCATATGACCTAGATCTAACAAGCCTAAGATCAATAATCCAACACCAATATTATATGGAAAAACCATGTATTCACTCAGAAAAAGTTGTGGCCAAAACTAAAAGGTGATTAACATTTACCATTATCTCCTATTTCCATTTCTTTCTTTAAAAATGCAACCATCATAATTATTTTTTTCAAATTTTTAGAAAACATTAAACTCTCTACCGATCAACTTCATTCCATGTCAGTATTCATCAATGAACCAGGGATGCTTTTCCTTGCCAAATGTGCCACTATTAGGAAATGTCCCTATTCAATCTCATTTGAATGAAATAGTTAGAAAGAAAGGTTGTCACTCCCATTTCCACTTCCACGATGATGTCCACAATATTGCAAGTCTTACTATTACAGTGGCATCTCCCATTTAGGATTTGGATCCAAACTTTTACCAAAGGAGAAAGGTATCCAGATTCCCAGTGGCCTCCATTTTCACCTCGGTCCAAATCCATGATCCTTTTGTACCCTCACTAATTAGCCCAAGGTTAATAATCCAACACCAATATTATATGGAAAAACCATGTATTCACTCAGAAAAAGTCGTCGCCAAAACTAAAAGGTGATTAACATTCATTATCTACTTTTTCCATTTCTTTCTTTAAAAATGAAACCAACATAATTAATTTTTTCAAATTTTTAGAAAACATTAAACTCTCGACTGATCAACTTCATTCTGTTTCAGCGTTCATCAATGAACTAGGGATGCTTTTTTTTGCCAAATGTGCCACTGTTAGGAAATGTCCCTATTCAGTCTCATTTGAATGAAATAGGTAGAAAGAAAGGTTGCCACTCCCACTTCCACGACGATGTCCACAATATTGCAAGTCTTACTATTACAGTGGCATCTCTCATTTGGGATTTGGATCTAAACATCTATAAAAGGAGAAAGGTATCCAGCTTCCCAGTGGCCCCTATTTTCACCTCGGTCCAAATCCACGATCCTTTTGTATCCTCACTAATTAGACCTGTAAAATATTCCATCTGTTGCATAGGAAAGGCATTGCCTCATTGATTTGTGAGTTTTTGGCGCGCATTGTTTAGATCAAGTTCCTGCTGAAAGGATATAATTTTTATTTAAGGAAATGATACCAAACCTTGGGTAAGTATTCACTATTTACATTATTGTAAAGAGCTTGAGAATGTGGAAAGAAAAACAATGCCAGAAGTGGAATAAACTAAGAATGCAAAAGGTCATTGAATTGCCATTCCCTTGAGATTACAAGAATGGTTTTGCAACCCTCGTGCACATGTCATGTGTTAGTCTATATTGCAATGTGTTAGTGATGTGTGTTGTCACTGTTGATTTTATGTTTAATGGAAAGTTAAATCTTTGTCACAGGTTATCCTTTCTGAAAGCAGTGTTCTCAGTGTCTCATCTCATTAGCTTGGATATGTGAATTCAAAACACGTTAGACATGTAGCAAAATCCCCTCAATGGTTCATTGCACAAAGAAATCTACTAAGGAGGAAACTTGCAATGCTTTCTTATTCTCGGAAACTATTTCACTAGAGAAATGCCCCTCTCATATGTATAATCTAAACAGCGAGTATCAACGCTTGCCAAAGTTGAACACTTCAGAGTCAATAGCAACATTCTCAGAGGTATAAGCTCAAGGAATCTGGGGTCTACCTAATGTCAATATTGTTGATCTAAGCTTCAACATTTTTGTGGGTGAAATCATCACTGAGATCAAAAAAAGAATTTGTAGTGGTTGGCCACTCAAAACAACCAATGAACTTGGTGCTAGTGATAGAATGTTCAATGTGAAATTGAATTATCACTGGCCGAAGGCAATATTAATCTAAGGTTTTTAAAGGCGTAGATGGATTCACGTTTTTTTGTGTATGGTTATAAATTATAATTATGCTCTTTATCATGTTGAAATCAAAGAACATGTTGCTTTTTGCACAAACAAGATCCCATGTGTGCGCCAAATTGTGCTTCTTGGGTTTCACGAGCGGACATAAATGCGCTGGATGTGAGGAAGACGCCATTAGAGGTGATAGGTATGGAATGTGCTTCTTGTGCAAGAGCCATAGAAAAAACTCTCAAAAACCTTCCCAAGATTAAAGATGAAACTATAGTTATTATTCAAAACAAAGTTTTAGTATTCTACAAGGTCCCATGTGTGTGCCAAGATTTGCTTCTTGGGCTTCACGCAAACATAGATGCTCTAGATGCGAGGAAGGCGACATCCGACTTACGGAATGTGCTTCTTTCAGTTGCTCGTGTACTGATGTGCGAGGGCATTTAGTTCGATTCTCGGAATGCTCCGTATAGAGACAATCTCTCATTTGTTTGGACTTATAAAAACTTAAGGATCTCCTTACCGAAAACTTATATAGGCAGTCATACTCTTAGGGTTGACTCGTCCAGGGCGTGTTTTAATTTAGGCACATAAAAAGATTAATGGTTGTTAAGTAATGTTTAGGTTTACTGCTTCCATGGAAAACTTTCTATTATTACGTTTAGGAGCTTGAAATCGTTTTCAGCAATTTCAGTGTGCCAGGGCATTTGGTCTATCGCTTAGGGTCCCGGGGTCAATTTTCAGGGAAAGAAACCTTTGGAAGACACATACAAAACTGGTGTTCAAGAGGTCCCCAGTTCGATCCTGTCATTGCCCCGTATTTCTTGACTGTTATATTTCGTAGAAAACTTTTATAGGCATTCTCCAGAAAGAAAAAGCATAAAAAGAATCACGTCCTAGAAAACTTCTATCGGCAATCTCCAGAAAGAAAAAAGGGATTGAACCTGACGTGATTCGAACACGCAAACTTCTATCTTCTATCGGCGATCTCCAGAAAGAAAAGTGAATCGAACACGCAAACTTCGAACTTCTATCTTCTATGGGCAATCTCTCAGAAACTTCGAACTTCTATCTTCTATGGGAGAAAAAACACGCAAACTTCGAACTTCTATCTTCTATGGGCAATCTCTCAGAAACTTCGAACTTCTATCTTCTATGGGAGAAAAAAGGGTTTGAACCTGACGTGAATCGAACACGCAACCTTCTGATCTGGAGTCAGACGCGCTACCATTGCGCCACAGATCCCTGTCTGTCAAAGCAAGGTGTTAAATCATTTTGTTCACGAATGATTTATTGACAATCACGCTACCTTTGCGCCACGGATCCGTCTGTTAAAACGGTGTGTTAAAGCGTTTGGTTCATTTATACTGCTGATATATTGACAACCTTTGAGAGAGTAAGTATTCATCAAAAATTTCTGCAGGCTGTTAAGACTTTAGGATTCACTGATACTGCCAATGTATTTTGGTAGTCTCATAAAAAGCTGGTGCGAAAAGTCCGAAATATTCACCAAAAATTTATGTAGGCTTGTTATATTTCCTAGAAAACTTCTATAGGCAGTCTCCCTATATAGACAGTATTTCATAGAAAACATTATTTTCGAAAAGCTTCTATAGGCTGTGATACCTTTAGGGTTTACTGGTACTGTCAAGGTATTTTGGTAGAGGGTTCCCTGGTACTGATAAAATATCTATAGGATGTGATACCTTTAGGGTTTACTGGTACTGTCAATGTATTTTGGTAGAGGGTTCCCTGGTACTGAAAATATTTTGGGAAAGGATACTCATATACATTTGCTGGAAAACTGGAGAACGTAAAATCAGGGGGCATTCCGAGAATCGAACTCACCAAAAATTTATGTAGCCTTGTTATATTTCCTGGAAAACTTCTATAGGCAGTCTCCCTATATAGACAGTCTTTCATAGAAAACATTATTTTCGAAAAGCTTCTATAGACTGTGATACCTTTAGGGTTTACTGGTACTGTCAATGTATTTTGGTAGAGGGTTCCTGGTACTGATAAAATATCTATAGGATGTGATACCTTTAGGGTTTACTGGTAACTGTCAATGTATTTTGGTAGAGGGTTCCCTGGTACAGGGTTTACTGGTAACTCAATGTATTTTGGTAGAGGGTTCCCTGGTACTGAAAATATTTTGGGAGAGGATACTCATATACATTTGCTGGAAAACAGGAGAACGTAAAATCAGGGGGCATTCCGAGAATCGAACTCGGGACCTCTCGCACCCAAAGCGAGAATCATACCACTAGACCAAATGCCCTGTTTAAGAATTTAAATATGCCATTGCACACCAACTTCAGCTTAAATTTGCTGGCGCTGTCGAAAGAGTCGTTGTTCAGGGACAAATGGCTTTTGATACCTTTTATAAAAAGACTAAAGGTCTCTTCCACTGATATTGCAATGTTTTTAACACAGCCTTTTCCTACTTTAAACTACTATCAAATGAAGAACTAGACTGACACAGATAGTAAGTCCAAAGAAGATGGAGCTATGACAGAGCTTATATCCTCTTCTTTGAAAGTTAATCAAAGAAAGTTAATTGCGGTTGAAGAAGGTTTAATTTGCGTTGCAATTTTTTCACAAAACTCGATTTATCATACCTACATCTTTTGTGAACATCACATATTATTTCACATAATTGATTAGTGAACGTTATTCGTTTATTTTCATTGCAAATTTTAAAAGATGTTTATCTTTATTTTTGTATTAAGAATCGTTTAGAGTAGTTACTCACTAATGTGATAGCGAAATTGTAAAAATAATAATAATGTTTCCCATAATAAATAATAGTATTTTTTATATATAAAAGAGATTTGATATTGAATAAGTATATAAAATGAAATTTTAAGTAATTTGAATATAATAAAAATTTATTATTTTTATTTTTATTTTTACCAGCACAAATTTTAAATGATTAAATAATTTACAAATTTTGAGTTTGATAAATCTAAATTTAAGATGGATCTTTTATACAAGGATATTGCAAGCGTCTCTTTTCAAATTTATTACACCAATATCTTATAAGCATCGGAAATGAAATGTCAAAGTGAATCTAGGTAAGTCACATACTAAAGATTGAATGTTTTTTAATAGATGGTCCATGATAAACCAATAGAGGACCCATTCAACTCACTCCATGTGCTTGGCGTTCATTTCTATGCAGGTGATAGTCATGTCTATACATACATTCTACATTGTAATATATTTGGGTGCAATTTGTGTGGTGGCAAATCTACTACAAGAATTGGAAATGTCAAGGTAAAGGTCATAAATCTCACAATGTCTCAATCCAAAAACTAAATAAAGAGATAGTGAAAACCTAGCAACAAGTACATCTTCTTTTCACTGCCTCTCCTTGCACCATGCATATACAACATCTTATATCATGGATGTTAATATATTAATTAAAACAAAAAATCAATAATAATAAGAAACCACCAATATAGAATAAGTATGTAAATCGACCATAATCTGGTTAGAAGATTATGTTGTAATTTAGACACATAATCAACTCCATGAAATCAAGTCATTTACTCAACTTAGACAATTAATGCCAAGCTATTTACTCAACATAGACAATTAATACCAAGTTAGTGATATAATAGTTTGAATATTCTCAATCATACACATCAAATATAATTTTCTATTATAAGAAACTTGAGATATGAAATAATAAGGAAAATAATAAAATAATAATTTGTATAATTAAATTAGAAATGAATTTTAAAGAGAAAAATAAAACTATTATTTAAAATAATAATTTCAATTTTTATAGGTACACTTAAAGTATGCATTCATTGGATGAACATAAAAAATTATACATATATACAATTTATTATTTATTTTTAGTTAATTTCGTTATGGTTTATCAAAAGTATGCAAAATCAATACACATTGATTACACAATTTACTTTTGCATTCATTGAGAAATTTGAGTTAACTTAGATGCGAAAATAAGTCAAATAAATGATTAAAAAAATATTTATCTTTATCTTGACGTAATAATTTTGAATCTTACTAGTTCTTTTAGAATTTATTTTGATAATACAAAATATCTCCATCAATTATAGCAGCACACTACAATTATACATACAATACAATCAAATCATTACCCAATATATCAAATAGAGACAATTTCCATAATAAAAATGAATTCAAATAATTATTAATACTTCATTGCATAAACTATAGAAATATACGCTGCACAAATGGTGGAGAGAAAAAATAAAATAATTTTTTTTAATATAATATTATAAATTTACATTTCTTATTTGATGAATAATCATATAAGTAATATTAGACAGTTTAATTACTTAACATTAAACCATCTAAGCCCTAACATCAGTTTTTAACAATAAACTTTCACAAGTCAATAATATATTATATTCGTAAATATAAAATGACAACCCTTTAACACGAAATAACAATTCTTATTTTTATCCATTGAACATAAACTTTATAATTTTGTAACTCAAAATAAAATAAAATAAAAATATTGTATTCATACATATAAAATAATAACCCTGGATATAAAATAACAATTCTTATATTTATCTACTTAAATATAAACTTTCATAATTATGTAACTTAAAAGTTAAAACAAAATGGTAATTTATGAATATCACTCTGCACATGGCATATCTTTAACACAACAAACCCATTATTAATGCCTTTTAGGTTGCCATCATCTTCATTTTGATGTTGGAAATAGAAATCACCTAAACAATCATACATATTGAGCAACCAATCAAAGAATACATCTTCCTTTTTCAAATAATACACCTTCCTCTTTGTATTGAGGAAAACATTTTGTTTCTTGTCATCTAGAGTGAAATAGTTATATCAACTAATCAAAATATCTCAATATCCATTAAACAAACCACCTTTCTCTTTCAAACAATACACCTTCTTCTTTGTATTGAGGAAAACATTTTGTTTCCAGGCATCTAGAGTGAAATGGTTATATCAACTAATCAAAATATCTCAATATCCATTAAATAGACCAACTGCCAAATTATTTTAAAAGCTGTTTTGGTATGAAAATGCATATTCGAAGGAAATTTGTTCAACCAATTTGACATGCCAAAAGCAATTTTGTTAAAATTATTAAAGCCTCTAAAGAACTTTAAAGTAAATAGAAGTCTTGCCAAATGCTTCCTCTAACAACATCAACACCTAGCATCTGACATCCATCCTCAAGGTAAGATGGCATTTTAGCACTTCACGAAAAACGCCAGGCCTAGCCTGTAAAGCCTTCGGATGTGCGGTGCGGTTGGGCGTCGGGCGACCGGGCGCGCGCACGCGACGGAAGGTTGTGCGACCGCGTTCGGTTGATGTGAGACCGTGGGCAAACGCTGAACGAACGCGCGGTTGAACCGAACGACCAGTTAAAACAACGAAGTGCAAGCTCTTTGAAAATGTGCGATGTGTATGCGCATATGTGAAAGGGCGAGCTGGAGTTTATACGGCATGGTGGCATGCGTTACACCTATGGAAGGCCGACCTATATCGCATGGAGCCGACATGATGTATGGGGGTGTTTGCGATGATGGTTGGGGCGTTGGGTGAGTCGGTTGGGCAACCAGACTTCACGCACGCTTGGATATATATTGGTGGAGCATTGCTCTCATTTGAACATCGAACAACTCGCAGATCATACGCACTCCTCTTTTGGAGTAAAGGACTTGTACGCAGATTTGAGGGGGATGAGCGCATAGCTCATGCGCTCCCTTGGTAGAGTCGCACTTGGTGAAACACTTGGTGAAGAGGTGAACGCGTTGGGCAAGATGTGCCCGAGGTGATCGTGCGGAGGGTCGATTTGTGCGACGACTTGGCGTGGGCATCTTGGTGACTCGGGTGAGCGCCCGCCCATCGTGCAAGTGTGCACGAAGACTTGTTGGAGTGTTGGTTTGTGGACGGAGGTGTGCCTTGGTGGGAGGCGCCCGTGTGTGGCGACTTGGAGGTGCGCCCGAGTTGGGCAAACGATACGACAGTGCGACGGGGTGAACGAAGGTTTGGTTAGTCGTGCGACGACCGTGCGGAGGTGCCGACGAGCTGGGCAACCGAGTTTGCCGAAGTTGTATATGTGGCTAAGTGTAAATTTGGGGTTTCCCAAGATTTAACTTATGCATTGTAAAAACGAAAGATTGTATAATATATTGTTGGGCAGACTCATATTGCAGGGAGTTGCCCCTCCCTTTATACTGTTGCATTTCTCTTATATATTGTTGTTGATAATGAATGTGTATGGGTGTTCATTTGTATAAAGGATAACATAATAATACTTGGTTGAGAATCACAAACTAAGTAGGAGAAAGTGAATTTAGGCGTAGTCCATGTGCACGAGTATTGTTAAAAAGAAAGTCTTTGGTGGTGTCGCACCTCGCCGGCATGGTTGAAAGACCACCGTAGGCTTGGGGGCGTGGCAATTGGTATCAGAACTCGGTTGAGCTGGTTTGAGCAGGGTTGCTCATGATGAGATAACAGTGGAAGAAGGTACTTGCAGGTGAAGGAAGCTAGTTTCACATACAAGTGGAACAAGGGCTGGTTCATGGTTGCAGGGGACTTGGTGAAGCTGGTGAAGGTTGGAACCGGGTGTCGTAGAGTTGGACAGGCGGTACTACGTGTTGTTCATACGATTTGGGCACTTGTCAGGTGGGCAAGTGGGACTGTGTGTGGGCAGGTATACACGGTTTGGGCGTCTATGGACCAAACGAAGTACGAACCGGGGAAGACGAAGTACAAGGCATGGCAGGTTTAGAAGAATGTGAAGGGAAGCTCTTGCTTACCTTATACAGGTTGAAGCGGATGAAAAAGGAGAATCCCCGTATTCGAGAGAAGCTCGCAATCTTGGAAAAGAATGTTGAAGACGAGCTTCTTCAACTTGGATGGACAATGGAGCAAGATGAAGTTGCAGATTGTGCTAACAAGGAAGAGGAAGCCGTGATAGTTGAAGATGTTGCAGACATGATCATGATGGAGGATGAACTTGAGATTGATCAAGTTGGACCAGGATCGTGCAGTTTGCAGACATGGATGGATGATGGTACTCTCATGGAGGAACCTCATGATCATGATGATGATGTAAGTACTATTGATACTTGTGTCTCATTTGAGCATTTGGTAGATGGACCGTGTGCAGGGAAGAGCAAAGCCAGTTTGTCGATGCTAGGGAGCATCTTACCATGGATGTTTATGATGAGACCTTGTATGGAGAAGCAAGGATTGTTGAGTGTTGCAGGACTTGTTGGGGTTGTTTGTGACCTTATGGTAGAAGGTACAAGGGCCTGTGACAAGGGTGGAACTTGATGATCATTGGGGACGAATGGGTCATGCTTTAGCCACACGGCTAAGTGCTCGGCATGACTCATGGACAGAATGAAGGGCACACACACTTGAGTTGCTTGGGTGGACTTCTCATGGCCGAGATCAAGAAAAATTCTTGGTGGAACCTTTGGTGGAGGAGCTATGATGGAGAGACTCATGTGATGATGATATGGTTGAGTGACCGAGTTCACTAGACTGAAAATTGCAGACTTGGATGAGGATGACCGATTGTTGTGATGGGTCTACTTGGTTGGACTACATGGAAACTTAGTCATGGACATCAGGTTGGAGACATGGAGCATGGCAGTATTACGCAGAGACATTATGTGGGAGCACTTGTAGAGGTGACACTTATGGGCATCCAATGAGGAGTGCCAAAGCAGGGATGTTGTGCAGGTGGATTTGCTGATGTGACATGGAGATGTTCTACTTATGAGCCGATGGAGAAGTTGTGCACTCTTGTACAACAAGGCCATGGACTTGGATGGAGTTGTGAGCAGACTATGGGGCATTCCTACTACATGGAGAGTTGAGGCATCTTGCAGAGACCTTTGGGCCGAGACTTGTATGCTTGCTGAGATGTTGG